>OY744517.1:1212118-1222983 GCA_963556195.1 Sepiola atlantica | reverse complement strand
ATATATTATTATTATTATATATATATATTATTATTATATATATATATATTATTATTATTATATATATATATATTATTATTATTATATATATATATATTATTATTATTATATATATATATATTATTATTATTATATATATATATTATTATTATTATATATATATATTATTATTATTTATATATATATATTATTATTATTATATATATATATTATTATTATTATATATATATATATTATTATTATTATTATATATATATATTATTATTATTATATATATATATATTATTATTATTATATATATATATTATTATTATTATATATATATATTATTATTATTATTATATATATATATTATTATTATTATATATATATATATTATTATTATTATATATATATATATTATTATTATTATATATTATTATTATTATTATTATCATTATTATATATATATATATATTATTATTATTATTATTATTATATATATATATATATATTATTATTATTATTATTATTATATATATATATATATATTATTATTATTATTATTATTATATATATATATATATTATTATTATATATATATATATATATTATTATTATATATATATATATATATTATTATTATATATATATATATATATATATTATTATTATATATATATATATATATATTATTATTATTATATATATATATATATATTATTATTATATATATATATATATTATTATTATATATATATATATATATATTATTATTATTATATATATATATATATATTATTATTATATATATATATATATATATTATTATTATTATATATATATTATTATTATATATATATATATATATATATATTATTATTATATAATATATATATTATTATTATATATATATATATATTATTATTATATATATATATATATATATTATTATTATATATATATATATATTATTATTATATATATATATATATTATTATTATATATATATATATATATATTATTATTATATATATATATATTATTATTATATATATATATATATATATTATTATATATATATATATATATTTATTATTATATATATATATTATTATTATATATATATATTATTATTATATATATATATATATATATATATATTATTATTATATATATATATATTATTATTATATATATATATATTATTATTAGTAATCCAGGTAGGGTAAAAATCCATAGGGTAGAAATCCAAAGGGAATCAAACCGGGTTTATAAAAGAGTGCTCAATAAAAATATAGAGCTGTATTGTGAATGCTTTTATTCAAACATGTACAAGGTCTGCTACACTGGCATGTCGATGTTATCGATCTACAGCTCTCAAGAGCTGAGGTCTCATCAGGCAGAAAATCGTTTTTTGATTCAACTGGTTGCTGAATTCCAGGGAGAATGAAGTCAAGCAAAAAAGAAGAGGAGAAAGAAATAAAAGTCATGTGACCGATTTTAAAATATGATTGCCGTTAGAAATTACTATTTTCTTATTTTTATCTTTTATATATTTTATATATATATATCCAACGCTGAGCTGGGGTAGAGAGGGGAGTGGGCCGAGGAAAAGAAAAAGAAAAGAGAAAGGGAAAGAGATACAATTGCTGTCAGAAAAGTTTAATTTACAGCTGTTTATATTTTTATTTTGTATTTTTATCCAACGCTTGGTTAGGGGGGGGGGGGAAGAAAAAGAAAGAGAAAGGGGTTGAGGGGTGTTAAGGGTGGGTGTCTATAGCCATTTAGGATTTATTGCGGGGATGTTTATTTACTCCTCGCGGAGTTAGGCACAAGGCCAGTTTTATCTTACTCCCACAAGTAAGATGTGACCCAAGATCGGGTCGAGCAAGTGGGGTTAAAAGCCAGCGCTCGAGAGGTGAGCACTCTGGCCATTTAAAAATTGCCTGGGCAGCCCCGTCGGCATTCCCCGGTAGGGGCGCCTCAGACAGTAAGCAATAAACTTACTCCTCCCCAAAGAGGGGAGGCGAAGCCTGGGAGGGTGGACCTCCTAGAACTGCACAGGACAGGCGTGCAGTATCCATCGGAACAGATACTACACTTTGATCTTAGCCAAAATTGCGGGGATGGTTCTGAGTTAAATTCATATTTATTTTTATTCAGCGCTGGGCTGGATAAAGATGGGGGTCGGGGGAGGTTAAACAAGATCGAAAGAGAAGATGAAGGAAGGGGGGGAGGGGGGGTTTCAAATTTGTTGTGTCTGCTTCCTGTCAATGCAGACATATAACAATTACATGACACCCAGCTTACGGGGATATTTTAGTTTAAACTCATTGGTGGATTTATGGCCTTGTTGTTGATAAATTATATTGTTATATTTTGATCAATTGGCATTTAATTTTGATTATTTTGATGGATAGTTACATGTATTTTAAATAATATTTATCAGTTAATTAATAAAACATAATGGTAATTGTCTTTATTTTTAGTAAGATTCATATATGGATTATTGGCAATAATATTAGTAGGTTAGTTCTAGGTACTAATGAGTTAAAATATATTGGGAATTATTCTTGGTAAGGATCGTATATAAGTTTATGACATTGATATAGATGGATTATATTATTATATTTATTTTTAATTATTTTGGAGTATGAATACATGTATTTCGATTATAAATAATAGTTAGTGATGGATTAATAAAACATACTGGTAATTGCTTTTATTTTTAATGGAATTTATATATCGATTAATTTCAGTGGTATAAATAAATAAATTTTATTATTCGTTGTGATCCTATTATTAATGGTGGGGTTAACACCTGTTATAGTATTAGTGGTAATGTGTTCTAGTTAAAATTGTTAACGCAAGTTATGGTCTATGAAGGGGGGGGGGGGATTAGAAATGATGGGGGCCAGTAATTTTGATTAAAGTGATCAGTATATAATTATTTAAATATTTAAAAATTGGTTTTGGTAATAAGTAGTTTTGTGAGTTGGATGTTGAGCGCACACACGCACTCGTGCACACATATAAATACATATATGCACATGTATACACAAACATTCATATATGCACCCAAACCCATACACATACACATTAACACACAGATACACATGTATGTGTACATATGTATACGTATACATACGCGCATACAGATGCACACATACACACATAAATAGTTATAAAATTTCATATCTTCATACATATGCCCACTCATATGTCCACAAGAATCACCTATATATATATATATATAAAAATTTTTTTTACTTTTACATGTTATAGTATTTATTCAAAGATTGGGGTGGTTGTACTGTGTTTGTAGTTGAGGGTTAAAGTTACTTGATTTGGAAGTGTTAATAAGTGTTAATTTTAGCGGGCTTGTTGGGTATTGGTTTTTTTTTGTTTTAATGGTATTATTTAGGGGGGGTTGTACAAATTACTGAGGAGGTGTGATCTGTTATGCCTACAGTTGATCGATGTTTCCTGTTTTTTGTTTAAAAGTTAAATTCAACGACAAAAAAAACCCATTCCAGAAAAAACTAGATAGAATAGTCAACGAAATTAACAACTCCAAGCACATTCTAGTTAAGGCAGACAAAACTCAAAACTTTTATAAACTCACCAAATCAGAATATTTTAAACTACTCGACAATAATATAACTAAAAATTACAGAAAATCAAACACTGACTTAGTCCAAAACATAAATATTAGTAGCAAGGAAATTACTGACAAACTCAAAATTAGTGATAGGGTTAGTAAACTAAAAGTAAGAGAAGCATATATACTCCTTAAAGACCACAAACCTGACTTTCTGACAAAGCCAACAACTAGACTAATTAATCCTACAAAACAAGAAACCGGAAAAATTAGCAAAATCATCCTACAAAAAATTAACAAAAACATTAGATCAACATATAAACTCAACCAATGGATCAACACGACCGATACAATTAATTGGTTCCACAAAATAAAAAACAAAATAAATTGTTCCTTCATCCAATTTGACATAATTAATTACTACCCCTCAATTTCTAATGAACTCTTCGAAAGCGTCATGGAGTTTGCTACCCTTCTCTCGGATATTTCTGAAGAAGAGATTAACATTGTAAGAAAATGTAGGAAAACAGTGCTAATTAGTAAAAAAGATCAATGGACAAAGAGCAACCAATCTGGCTCTTTTGATGTTTCGATGGGCTCTTTCGACTCTGCAGAAATCACCGACTTAGTTGGTTTATACATCCTCTACAACCTAACTAATGATATAGATATTGAAGACATTGGCCTATATAGAGATGATGGACTCTTAGTAGTCAGAAAACTCTAATGGGCAAAGGTGTGAAAATATTAAAAAGATTATTATTAGGGAGATGAGGAGGATATGCCTTAAAGTTGAAATAACTTCCAACATTAAAATAGTAAATTTCCTAGATGTAACTCTCAACTTAACCAAAGAAACATACGAACCATATAATAAAGAAAACTTTAACCCAATCTATGTACACCCCCTATCCAACCACCCCAAAACTATCATTAAACACATCCCTAAATCTATCCAACATAGGATAAGCAATAACTCATCAAATGAAACAATCTTTAACAAACATAAAGAATTCTATAATAAAGCACTAAAAAACAGCGGATACAAGAATACACAAATTAAATTTAATAAACCTGCAGCGACTAATAATAAAAACAATAAAGCAAGAAACAGGAAGATAATATGGTTTACACCTCCCTTCAATCAAGCAGTTAAAACCAAACTTGGTAAAAAATTTCTAAACCTCATAAACACATATTTCCCCCCAAACAATATCTTACATAAAATATTCAACAAAAATACAATTAAACTAAGTTACAGTTGCAGCGAAAATTTAGAAATGATAATTAAAAAACACAATAACAAAATCCTAAACAGCAACCTAAACCCTGAATCAGATAACAATAAAACAACTAAAGTAAAGTCCTGTAACTGCATAAATAAAAATGAATGCCCCTTGCAACAAAATTGCTTAATAACAAAAACAATTTACCAAGCAACAATCTCAACTAAGGAAACTCCAGATATAAAAAAAATACTACATAGGCATGGCAGGTAATACTTTCAAAGAAAGATACACCGGCCATAAATGTTCATTCAACAACCCAAGCTACCAAAACAGAACATCACTCTCAAATTACCACTGGGAACTCACTAATAAAAATAAATCACCAATTGTAATTTGGAACACTATCAGAAAAACTAGCACCTGTAGCTCATTAAACTCACCATGCTATTTATGCCTCGGCGAAAAACTTGAAATAATTAAATTTACTGACAGAGGAAAACTTTTAAACAGGAAACATCGATCAACTGTAGGCATAACAGATCACACCTCCTCAGTAATTTGTACAACCCCCCCTAAATAATACCATTAAAACAAAAAAAACCAATACCCAACAAGCCCGCTAAAATTAACACTTATTAACACTTCCAAATCAAGTAACTTTAACCCTCAACTACAAACACAGTACAACCACCCCAATCTTTGAATAAATACTATAACATGTAAAAGTAAAAAAATTTTTTATATATATATATATATAGGTGATTCTTGTGGACATATGAGTGGGCATATGTATGAAGATATGAAATTTTATAACTATTTATGTGTGTATGTGTGCATCTGTATGCGCGTATGTATACGTATACATATGTACACATACATGTGTATCTGTGTGTTAATGTGTATGTGTATGGGTTTGGGTGCATATATGAATGTTTGTGTATACATGTGCATATATGTATTTATATGTGTGCACGAGTGCGTGTGTGCGCTCAACATCCAACTCACAAAACTACTTATTACCAAAACCAATTTTTAAATATTTAAATAATTATATACTGATCACTTTAATCAAAATTACTGGCCCCCATCATTTCTAATCCCCCCCCCCCTTCATAGACCATAACTTGCGTTAACAATTTTAACTAGAACACATTACCACTAATACTATAACAGGTGTTAACCCCACCATTAATAATAGGATCACAACGAATAATAAAATTTATTTATTTATACCACTGAAATTAATCGATATATAAATTCCATTAAAAATAAAAGCAATTACCAGTATGTTTTATTAATCCATCACTAACTATTATTTATAATCGAAATACATGTATTCATACTCCAAAATAATTAAAAATAAATATAATAATATAATCCATCTATATCAATGTCATAAACTTATATACGATCCTTACCAAGAATAATTCCCAATATATTTTAACTCATTAGTACCTAGAACTAACCTACTAATATTATTGCCAATAATCCATATATGAATCTTACTAAAAATAAAGACAATTACCATTATGTTTTATTAATTAACTGATAAATATTATTTAAAATACATGTAACTATCCATCAAAATAATCAAAATTAAATGCCAATTGATCAAAATATAACAATATAATTTATCAACAACAAGGCCATAAATCCACCAATGAGTTTAAACTAAAATATCCCCGTAAGCTGGGTGTCATGTAATTGTTATATGTCTGCATTGACAGGAAGCAGACACAACAAATTTGAAACCCCCCCTCCCCCCCTTCCTTCATCTTCTCTTTCGATCTTGTTTAACCTCCCCCGACCCCCATCTTTATCCAGCCCAGCGCTGAATAAAAATAAATATGAATTTAACTCAGAACCATCCCCGCAATTTTGGCTAAGATCAAAGTGTAGTATCTGTTCCGATGGATACTGCACGCCTGTCCTGTGCAGTTCTAGGAGGTCCACCCTCCCAGGCTTCGCCTCCCCTCTTTGGGGAGGAGTAAGTTTATTGCTTACTGTCTGAGGCGCCCCTACCGGGGAATGCCGACGGGGCTGCCCAGGCAATTTTTAAATGGCCAGAGTGCTCACCTCTCGAGCGCTGGCTTTTAACCCCACTTGCTCGACCCGATCTTGGGTCACATCTTACTTGTGGGAGTAAGATAAAACTGGCCTTGTGCCTAACTCCGCGAGGAGTAAATAAACATCCCCGCAATAAATCCTAAATGGCTATAGACACCCACCCTTAACACCCCTCAACCCCTTTCTCTTTCTTTTTCTTCCCCCCCCCCCCCTAACCAAGCGTTGGATAAAAATACAAAATAAAAATATAAACAGCTGTAAATTAAACTTTTCTGACAGCAATTGTATCTCTTTCCCTTTCTCTTTTCTTTTTCTTTTCCTCGGCCCACTCCCCTCTCTACCCCAGCTCAGCGTTGGATATATATATATAAAATATATAAAAGATAAAAATAAGAAAATAGTAATTTCTAACGGCAATCATATTTTAAAATCGGTCACATGACTTTTATTTCTTTCTCCTCTTCTTTTTTGCTTGACTTCATTCTCCCTGGAATTCAGCAACCAGTTGAATCAAAAAACGATTTTCTGCCTGATGAGACCTCAGCTCTTGAGAGCTGTAGATCGATAACATCGACATGCCAGTGTAGCAGACCTTGTACATGTTTGAATAAAAGCATTCACAATACAGCTCTATATTTTTATTGAGCACTCTTTTATAAACCCGGTTTGATTCCCTTTGGATTTCTACCCTATGGATTTTTACCCTACCTGGATTACTATTTGCTCCATTCACTGTCGAGCACTCTTTTAACCGAGATTATTCAGCTAACATGGAAAAAACCAACTTTAACACCTCCCTCAAGAACATTCCAATAACAAACACCCGGAATTATCTTCTAATTCTAACAATGAAGATGGAGGAACTCTTGAGGAGAATGAAGTGGAAAGCATACTTCTTCCTAAACGGATCTACCAGTAACAACAACAAAGAAAAATACGGCTTCAAAAACCAAGGTACGGCACCGCGTATCGAATTACTTGATAACTCTGAAAATGACTTACTCAAAATTGTTAAGGACGTTAAATTCAACGACAAAAAAAACCCATTCCAGAAAAAACTAGATAGAATAGTCAACGAAATTAACAACTCCAAGCACATTCTAGTTAAGGCAGACAAAACTCAAAACTTTTATAAACTCACCAAATCAGAATATTTTAAACTACTCGACAATAATATAACTAAAAATTACAGAAAATCAAACACTGACTTAGTCCAAAACATAAATATTAGTAGCAAGGAAATTACTGACAAACTCAAAATTAGTGATAGGGTTAGTAAACTAAAAGTAAGAGAAGCATATATACTCCTTAAAGACCACAAACCTGACTTTCTGACAAAGCCAACAACTAGACTAATTAATCCTACAAAACAAGAAACCGGAAAAATTAGCAAAATCATCCTACAAAAAATTAACAAAAACATTAGATCAACATATAAACTCAACCAATGGATCAACACGACCGATACAATTAATTGGTTCCACAAAATAAAAAACAAAATAAATTGTTCCTTCATCCAATTTGACATAATTAATTACTACCCCTCAATTTCTAATGAACTCTTCGAAAGCGTCATGGAGTTTGCTACCCTTCTCTCGGATATTTCTGAAGAAGAGATTAACATTGTAAGAAAATGTAGGAAAACAGTGCTAATTAGTAAAAAAGATCAATGGACAAAGAGCAACCAATCTGGCTCTTTTGATGTTTCGATGGGCTCTTTCGACTCTGCAGAAATCACCGACTTAGTTGGTTTATACATCCTCTACAACCTAACTAATGATATAGATATTGAAGACATTGGCCTATATAGAGATGGACTCTTAGTAGTCAGAAACTCTAATGGGCAAAGGTGTGAAAATATTAAAAAGATTATTATTAGGGAGATGAGGAGGATATGCCTTAAAGTTGAAATAACTTCCAACATTAAAATAGTAAATTTCCTAGATGTAACTCTCAACTTAACCAAAGAAACATACGAACCATATAATAAAGAAAACTTTAACCCAATCTATGTACACCCCCTATCCAACCACCCCAAAACTATCATTAAACACATCCCTAAATCTATCCAACATAGGATAAGCAATAACTCATCAAATGAAACAATCTTTAACAAACATAAAGAATTCTATAATAAAGCACTAAAAAACAGCGGATACAAGAATACACAAATTAAATTTAATAAACCTGCAACGACTAATAATAAAAACAATAAAGCAAGAAACAGGAAGATAATATGGTTTACACCTCCCTTCAATCAAGCAGTTAAAACCAAACTTGGTAAAAAATTTCTAAACCTCATAAACACATATTTCCCCCCAAACAATATCTTACATAAAATATTCAACAAAAATACAATTAAACTAAGTTACAGTTGCAGCGAAAATTTAGAAATGATAATTAAAAAACACAATAACAAAATCCTAAACAGCAACCTAAACCCTGAATCAGATAACAATAAAACAACTAAAGTAAAGTCCTGTAACTGCATAAATAAAAATGAATGCCCCTTGCAACAAAATTGCTTAATAACAAAAACAATTTACCAAGCAACAATCTCAACTAAGGAAACTCCAGATATAAAAAAATACTACATAGGCATGGCAGGTAATACTTTCAAAGAAAGATACACCGGCCATAAATGTTCATTCAACAACCCAAGCTACCAAAACAGAACATCACTCTCAAATTACCACTGGGAACTCACTAATAAAAATAAATCACCAATTGTAATTTGGAACACTATCAGAAAAACTAGCACCTGTAGCTCATTAAACTCACCATGCTATTTATGCCTCGGCGAAAAACTTGAAATAATTAAATTTACTGACAGAGGAAAACTTTTAAACAAAAAACAGGAAACATCGATCAACTGTAGGCATAACAGATCACACCTCCTCAGTAATTTGTACAACCCCCCCTAAATAATACCATTAAAACAAAAAAAACCAATACCCAACAAGCCCGCTAAAATTAACACTTATTAACACTTCCAAATCAAGTAACTTTAACCCTCAACTACAAACACAGTACAACCACCCCAATCTTTGAATAAATACTATAACATGTAAAAGTAAAAAAATTTTTTATATATATATATATATAGGTGATTCTTGTGGACATATGAGTGGGCATATGTATGAAGATATGAAATTTTATAACTATTTATGTGTGTATGTGTGCATCTGTATGCGCGTATGTATACGTATACATATGTACACATACATGTGTATCTGTGTGTTAATGTGTATGTGTATGGGTTTGGGTGCATATATGAATGTTTGTGTATACATGTGCATATATGTATTTATATGTGTGCACGAGTGCGTGTGTGCGCTCAACATCCAACTCACAAAACTACTTATTACCAAAACCAATTTTTAAATATTTAAATAATTATATACTGATCACTTTAATCAAAATTACTGGCCCCCATCATTTCTAATCCCCCCCCCCCCTTCATAGACCATAACTTGCGTTAACAATTTTAACTAGAACACATTACCACTAATACTATAACAGGTGTTAACCCCACCATTAATAATAGGATCACAACGAATAATAAAATTTATTTATTTATACCACTGAAATTAATCGATATATAAATTCCATTAAAAATAAAAGCAATTACCAGTATGTTTTATTAATCCATCACTAACTATTATTTATAATCGAAATACATGTATTCATACTCCAAAATAATTAAAAATAAATATAATAATATAATCCATCTATATCAATGTCATAAACTTATATACGATCCTTACCAAGAATAATTCCCAATATATTTTAACTCATTAGTACCTAGAACTAACCTACTAATATTATTGCCAATAATCCATATATGAATCTTACTAAAAATAAAGACAATTACCATTATGTTTTATTAATTAACTGATAAATATTATTTAAAATACATGTAACTATCCATCAAAATAATCAAAATTAAATGCCAATTGATCAAAATATAACAATATAATTTATCA
>OY744517.1:1102118-1209618 GCA_963556195.1 Sepiola atlantica | reverse complement strand
AATTTCCTTATTTTAAATTCTACTCTAATTTGTTTTGTTAACATTTTACTTAATTTATTTATTCATTTAATAAGTCTTTATTCATTTTTTATTTTATTTTATTCTCTGTAATTATGTTTTTTATCTCTTGTGTTTCTTGATTTTATTATTTTTATTGTATTATTCTTCCTGGTTCATTCTATATTTTTAATATTAATTTGCTTTTTCTTATGTATTTTCATCTGATATATAAAGTAAGATGATTTTTCCCCTGTACCTTTTTGAAGAATAGCAAAATAACCACATGCATCACAGACCACTAAATATAGTATATATTCACTTGAGCATGTTTTGGTAAATTTGTTATTATTTCTCTCCTGCTAAATATTATTTCTCTCCTGCTAAATATTATTTCTCTCCTGCTAAATATTATTTCTCTCCTGCTAAATATTACTTCTGGCCCACCATCTTCGACTTTCCTCAAAACATACTCGATATAGTTTATTTATAGGTGGTAGCAAAAACTTTTCCTCCTAACACTTCAGTACTGACCCTCCTCCCATCAACACCAGGAACTAATAAACAACATCTACTTTTCAAAAAAGTGTCTGTTAATATTTACTATTTGTCTGCTATTAATTTACTACATATTACAAAACATTACGCATACATTTAATGGACGCTTCCGCTGATTTTCGAGAATATCGGATTACATTACTTCTACCTATTACATTAATTCTATCTATTATACTTATTCCGGTTTTTAGAGAATGCAATTAACGAACATAGTTCCTTGCAGTATTTCATTATTCAACATGGCGGCTATAATTTCTTCAGCGACTCGACTTCTGAATTAAGTCAATATACGGCCAGATACTCGACACCCCCATAAAGTTGATATTTTCAAAATCCTACACCTTTCACATGCATAATATACAAAAATTGGGGGGAAAAATTGATTTCTTCGTATAGAAATGACTCAAAACGTGTCATTGGTGGACCCTACATTTGGTCGCATTCTGGCGGATCGTAGCATAAAATGCATGCCAGCTTACAGGCATCGTTTAATCGACCTATTTTTCAAAAGATTTTCTACTCGTTTTGTGGCCAAATCCAAGACCGAGAGGTTTAGCGTTCGATCCAAGTTGACTCGCACAACTTCTGCTAACGCGGGAGGGGGGGGGGATAGATTATGCACCGTTTTTAAAAATTTAATTCAATGTTATTATGTAGTAATTCTTCCTTTCTTTCTCCTATCCCCCTTCAACAGTTCCAAACCGAACATTACAATTGTCCGATGTGACCTATTTGCATTCTGTTTGACCTATTTGCATTCTTTTTTCTCCCGGGTCCCGCTAGAGTTACTTATAAAATGAACTTACTCATGGAGTAATAGATGGTTGCTTAATAGGAGGTTATGTCTTATATACTTACTGGATATGTTTTTTTTATTTTTTTTTTTTAAATGATACTGAAATTTGATGTTTCTTTTTAAATGACTTCTGTATGTGATATTGTAAAGGGTGCTGATGTTTGGAGTCATTTAAAGTATGATAACATTTTTTCAAATTGTCTTGGAAACGATCATACGCCTAATAATTGTTGCGTTTATTTATATCAATTCCAAGAATTCAACTGGTGATACCAGATCAGGCTGCCCTGTGGCTCCCTGAGACGAAATTCACCTACATTGACGGTTTTTTTTTTTTTTTTTTGTAAAACTTAATTATGTTCTACAAAACCAAAAACAAAAACAACAGCCCCTCTCCCTTTCTCCCTCCCCTTTTTTATTTTATTTTTAGAACTTGAAGCATAAATCTTTTACTATAATGACCAGATTCGGCATTAAATAACCCAAAAAGGGTTGATATGCCGTAAAACAAAACTACCAAACCAAACCAAACCAAGAATTCAATGTTCTAATTTTGTCTATCTCGACTTTATAATAGCTCCATTTGATCTCATAATCAACCATTGAGCTGATATTAATATCTGCAGTATTTGAAGTTTTTCAATGCCTATATTTTGAGTATACTTATAATTTATATAGCTATATTACTCTATTGTGCATTTTCACTCCAACCAAGTCAAAATTTTCTTTTGGCTTTAAATATATATAGTAAGGTCACCCTTGTTTGACCCACTTAAATGTGAGGATCAACAAATCTTTTTCAAACAAAATCCATTGGTTGAAGGAAATGCGTAGGTCAAATGAAGAACTAATTTGGTTGATAGCTTGAGTAGGCACTGCGTAACTGTGAAAGTGATCCTAAAATATAATTAGTTAACTTTAAATTTACTTAAGTTTGGGGAGTTAAAAATAGACTTAGCTTCACGCAAGGTTTCGACAACGTTCGTTGAACCCTCTCGATTGTCTATCTGTTGCCCACTTTCTTAGGCACAAATAGAATTTAATTCCTCTTCTTTACGTGGTAATTTTCCGTGGACGTGGAGTTAGTGCTAGATGATAGGAAAAAAATGTTCTAATATGCAAATATATGTGACGAGAGAAACAGACACAAAAAAAAACTTAGAATAATTTTTTTGCACAAAATATTCTTTTTCTGTTGTATGAATTAAGAATTCTTTAATCTAAAACGTAAGGGATATGAGTTTTTAATAATTGAATATTTACAATTTTACCATTAATAAGTTTTGAACAATTTGTTTAAATCAGTGTTAAAAAACAATAATTTGATTTAAATCAAGCAACCCTGTAATGGTAGGGATGGTTTGTCCCTTCCTTACTTTTATCACACGAAACGAATTGAACAACGGAGTAACAGGTAACAAAACAAAGGATTTATTGTCAGAGGATACCTATACCGTTTGGTAGAAGTAGATGTAGAAGGTGTCCGGGTAGGAAGAGGAAAAATGTAAAGGTTCTCTTCAAGTGAAGAATAGTAGTTGTCTTTGAGTTAGACAACGGTAGCGGGAGAACCAAGGCTTTTCCGGGTTCCTCTGGTGGTGCTCTCAGCGATGCGTCCCAGCTATGCCGAGGGGTTGTCTCTGCGAGGCTGTGAATGAAAAAGAGAGCGAATTTCCGTTTTGCACCGGCTTTATAGTTCGAAGGGCAGATAACTCTGGTGTCGCTTTACAACGCCACCTGTCGGTGAATAAGCGACACCTAATGGCCAGCCGGTGCAGTTATGGATGAAAGGAGGAGGTAACTGCTACAACCCTGTGTATAAGTAATGTATTGATAAAATTATGCGACAACTTAATGTGTGTTTTTCTTACTTCCACATTACTTTGATACTTACACATTAAATTGTTTTTGTTTTTTTAATATTTACTATTAATCAAATGTTTATAGGAAATCAAAAATACAATGTGGGAGTGATTTTTGAAATAACTTTTGAAGAAACTATAAAAAAAATTATGAAAATATACAAGCAGACAAATTAAATTTTAACTTTTTTCCTTTTTTATGCTCACATGTTTATTGCTTTTTCTTCTTTTTCTTAACATTTTATTTTTATTTGTAGATGGATTGAAACTTGTACTGATGAAGTACTACCTCCAACTACTGAACTTGAAGAAGGTCTCCGTAATGGAGTTTACCTGGCAAGACTAGCACACTTTTTTGCTCCTAATGGACCGAAGCATAAAAAAATCTATGATAAAGAACAAACAAGATATAACGTAAGTACAATATTTTAGACTTTTTTTTTTTTTGTAATTTACTAACTTAGGCTTTTTAATGGGGAAGTAGGAAGTGGAGGAGGAATCTCAAGGAAATTATTGTAAATTTATTTTTAATGTACATTTTAAATTAATTTCAGATTTCTATAGTTTTGGATTTAAAATAATTTAAGAAGCTTAATTTATAGAATTATTGTTCCATTTTATCCGATTAGTTTATTTTGCAAACAAATTTCCTTCGTTTTAGTAAAATAAGTTCTTGAAATTAGAATCCTATTCGAATAACTGATTTCATCATAAATTTTGAATTTTCTCCAATACTTGCTCATGATATGAAGTATTGAAATAATATAATATTTGTAGTTTAGAATTGTCTTTTCTGTCAAAGAATGTTATGCCACCACTATTTTAATTGAGATGTATAGGAACTTATTTTATTTCTAAAGTACCAAGATGTCTTTTAATTCTTTAATAAAAATTAATGACTTTAAGTGGAATTTTCATGCATAGAATCAAGTCAAACTTCTATAAAAAATTGCATAAGTTTATAGTACTTATACAAGAATTAACATTTCTGTTTTGATTTTAAAAAATTATATATATATATATATATATATAAAGCAGTGGATAAAATTGACTGTTTTATCCCTTTGGACTAAAATGGCAATTTTTTTTAAATATCTAAAATTTCCTTCATTAGCTTTTGCTCCAAATCCACCAAAAGCTGCAAAGATTATTAGGTCTTTACATGAAAGCAATAATGAAGACCCCAACTCTGGTTTGCTTCTTAGAAGAACAGAAAAATTCCTCTCGAGTTGATAAAAATTACACTTTTTTCGCAAACATCCAAAATGTACACAATGTTTGCAATTGTATGAAATTTGTTTGATTACTATTTTCACAAAATCTACCAAAATTTATTATCAATAGTTGTTTATTAGTTAAGTAATTGTAACACCGGGGAAAACTGATTTACCTTCAGAGAAGGGGACTGGATATGTCAAATGAACAAAAACTGTAATTCACAACAAATATCTTCATTTTACTTTGGTATTTAGGATGCTGCTAGTGTGACGGACTCCAGGTTGGGCAACCCTGGGCAACATCTCACATCTGTTCTCCATGTCAGGTTATAAGCGATCATATCACTTTTTATGCACTCTAGCCAAATCTTCTACAGTCTACCACAACTTCTAGTAACTGAGATATCCAAACGCGCTATGGAAGTGATGCAAAAGGTTGCACGTTGTACTTGACCACCCGAGACACAAAATGTGTAAGGCATACATAATCCTACGAATACCAAGTTTCTGATGAAGCACGGTTGATGGGATCTTTGCTTCCAGTTTGCAGCTGCACATCCACTTCATCATTACGCCAAATCTATTGCAGATCAGAAGGGATTAGAGCCCATGTCTCACTACCATGCAAGATGGCAGAGCAAACACAGGCTGAAAAGACGGTCTGAATCTTGAAGGAAATGTGCCTAGGTGTAGGGATTGGCAGCATTTTCCAGAACTTTCTCCACAACAGTGATCAGTGATAGTGCATTCACAAAATTACCAGCATTCGACATGTCACCCAAATAACTGAAGCTGGCATCAAGTAGGGCACCATTTACATCCACATGGGTCCGAGATTGACCATCAATTGGGTGGGCAACATCCGAATTAACTACCAGCCACCCAGTAAGACCACTACACTATTTGTGGACCTATAGTTATACTGGGAGCATTCGATAGAGTTTACACCCATGCTTTAGCAGCAGACAGTGCAGAGAAACTTGCCCAAGTCGTGCAGAAGATTGAGACCAACATCAGAGCTAAGAAATGTTTGTCTTCATTATTGACGCTAACACCTTTGCTCTCTATGCCAGTCTTCTATGTCAACAACTTTTAAGTGCACTCTTCCAGGGAATCTGCAATACAGAAGCTCCCATGGAACACCAGTAATGAACTCGTGAGATAGCGCTTCAGAACCATAAAGAAAAGTGAACCGAATACGGAGTCCTGAACCTGAACACTCGCTCCAAACTCCTCTCTGTATTGGCCATTGACACAAATACACCTTCAAGCATTTGCATACATGCCCAGGACAACATGGACATCTCTTTCCTCCACACAAAGACTTCTCGTCTATTAGAGCTCTTTCTTATACACATGATCAAATACAGAGGTTTTCTGGAAGTAATGTACTTTTCTAGAAGCTGGTGTGTAATGAAAATGATATCCGAGGTGCCTCTATCCAGCACAAGCCAAACTCCATTTCGTCGATGTTAACCATCTCGCATATGAGTCTAAGACATGCTGAAGCAGTAAGCTTAAGGCCATGTTGCTTATTATGGCCGTAATCTTAAAATATATTCATTAGTTTTATTCCTCCAAATCCAACAGAAGTGATTAATATTTCCTTACGTAATTCATGGGGCAGATATATCCCTTAAATTGATAAAATTTGCAAAAATATCAAAAATCACTTGATTAGTTTTCATTCCATACTAAAGATTAAGATTAATAATTATTTACATAAATCATATAAAAACTCTGATAAGCTTCCCCCTATCACCACAAATGGTAAAAATAATGTATCTGAAAATATTTTCATTAGTTTTTTGCAATCAACCAAAAATCGTGTGGTAGAGATTTAAAAAAAAAAAAAAAAAATGTAGTCTTTGTTTACATTATTTAAGTAATTACATGGGGACCATACGTTTGAGTTGGTTTTAATCGAATTCTTTAGATTTCATTCATTGAAAATAAATTTAAAAAAAAAACAATTTTGAATTCACATAGACCTGGAAAAAAAGACTATTCGCTTTTAATATTCCTTAAATTGAAGTTGAACCTTGTAAAATGTCAAGAGTTGAAAATAGAGTTGCACTGAATTGTATACATTATACTGTGAATAAACAAGAAATTTAGTAAAAAGAAATGTTCTGGTTTCCTTTTTCTATTCCGAAAAGACAGCAATAATTTGCTTCTATTTTTATTGACAATTTGTCTGATATTTAAAATCCTGATTAAAAAATTGTAATAAAAAAATATTCAATATAAGTTTAATATTTATTGTGAAAAAGTTAGCAATATTAAATTGAATTTTTTTTTTTTTTTTGAACTTAACTGTTTATTTTTGTTTTAATTTTGTTAGTTTTTTATTTTCATAAAAACTTTCAATTTATAAAATTAATTTAATAAAACGTCAGTTTAAAACTTTGCATTCTATGTTTTGTTTACATTTGGGAATGGGTGGCATCATATACAGTGTTATGCTAAATCTGTTCCTTTCACTGGGGATGCTGAATTTACATATGGCTCTATTTTTGCAAAGAATTGACATAATTTTGTATAGATGATTGGAAAAGAAATTAGCATGAATCCTATCTTTTGGGGGAACTTTTTTTTTATCTAAAGCTATTTTAATGAATTTCATTTTCTTTGCTTGGGAGTGGGATGCTTTTACCTGCTATTTAAAGTCACAGTTCTTTTAAGTTTACTATTTTCATAAGCAATTCTAGCATTTTTTTTTTTTTTCTCCAGCATAAATTTTTCTTAATGTATGACTTTCCTAATTATTCCTTGAACTTGTATGAAATGCAAGCAAAATAAAACTTATGTCCTTATTTTCAAGTAGCTGTCTCAACCCGAATTTACCTGGTTGCAACTATACTTTAATATTTGTTTCACTTTTCTTTTTAAAGTCTGATTTTTTAAAAAAAAATCATGAAAATATTAAATTCATTAATTAGAGATTAAAATAGTAGGAAATGAAAATATATAAGGCATTTTTTTTAAAAAATATATAAGGCATTTTTTTTTTAAATATATAAGGCATTTTTTTTTTTTAAATATATAAGGCATTTTTTTTTTTTTAAATATATAAGGCATTTTTTTTTTTAAATATATAAGGCATTTTTTTTTTAAATATATAAGGCATTTTTAAAAAAAAAATATATAAGGCATTTTTTTTTTTTTTTAATTAAAAAATTTTTCTTTTTTATTTATGTAAATATTAAATTTATAAATAACAGGTTAAAAAATAATTACAAAAATAATATCGTGGTTGCCAATTGGCAGTTTAATGAAGTAAATAGCATGTACAATTTCTAGCATTTAAGAAATAAATTAAAACAGGAAGTATCATTATTTGTCTGCTTGTAATTAGAATAGTAAAATATAAAACTTTCAAATTGGCAGCTGAAAGGTATAAAAAGTATATGCAATTGTCTAGCATCTAAAATGTAAATGAAAAGAGAAATGAACAGACTAATATCTTAAGAAAATCATAATTGTTTATCTCATAGGTAAAATAGAGCAATGGTGAAATTTGTATTTTATTAATGACATGAGTTTATTTTTGCCTTTTATTTTATTAGAGAAGAGTCATTACTGAGAAGTGATTTTAAAAAGAACAATGTGTTATCTTTTAAAAAATAATTGTGAAGCTGTTTCTATGATCGAAGAAAGTTATACGAGCTATTTTTTCTGTAGAAACCATTTAAGAACGTGTCATGTGACCATGATTTTAGAATCGGAATTAAATTTTTGTTTCCACGTCAGATTCTCTCAGAATAAAAATGTTTAAAAATTTATTTAATAGTAATAAATGAAAGAATATATTAGTAGTACTATTTACTAATAATGTTGCTGTTAACAAAAATGGCTTCCATCTGTAATTTACATTTGCTGCTGAAAAGAAAGCTGACTTCTCTGCAAAATATATTCTGAGGAGGATAAATTGTATTTGCAATAAATTGAATGAAAATATATTATTCTTAACAACATGCATTAACGTTCAACAAAAGAAAAACACTAGGCAAAGTAAATATCAATGTGCCAGATACAATAACTTTTAAAATCCAGATGACTTTTTCATGGTTGTATGTAAGGCTGGTAGCAAAGGACAAAAATATCAGTTCACTATTATTTTCCTTTTTTATAATCTTATTGGTAGTAAGAAAGACATAGAAAACTATTAATTTTTTGTTCGTTTTAATTTTGTTAAATGCTAGGGGAAATAACTCAAAATTTGTAAGTGACTTCTAAAAAGAGAAATCTGTATTTCTCTCATACGTAAAAAACGAATGAACAGTCTGTTATACTTAAAATGATGAAATTGAGAAGAATTTTTAATAATTTGTGTGACTGAAATAAGAATAGGGGAGTAGAAAGTGGACCTTGGGTTTACTTTCGGCAGCCTCGTAACTCTCGCTTTCCTTTAGCATTTCAAGAGCGACGTTTCTGACAAAGGGGGAAGAATTGTTGTTTTCTGGGTCGAAATCTATCCATCTAACGTGAATAATTCACCTTTTAAAAAGTTTTTGTGATTTAAAGTAAAAATTATCATTTGAACTGATGTGCAGAAGATGAAGGTTTGAGAAACCCAATTTTAATGAGTATTTCACCTAATATATATATATATATATATATATAAGATAAATGAAGGAAGAGAGATAAAGATGTACGAATGACAAATCTATTTCAACTTCGATTGTTCAATGCAAGGTGTACTCGATAAAAACATGTTTATTTTTCTTTCTCTTCCTTCATTTATCTTTATAATTGCTCTATCTCATATATTGAGCTTAAACCATTTCACTATAGGTTTTACTTTTAGTTTCATATTTTATATATATATATTTATATATATGTGTGTGTGTGTGTGTGTGTGCCTTTTATTCATTGAATGCTGCCTAGCCACAGGAAATATATATATACACACATAGTTTTAAAAAAATCCTTTGTCTATACATATCCAATGGGAGCAACCAACCTCTTAGAATCTAACTTTTAAGCTGCAATGATTGAGAATAAGAAGGTAATTAAAACTATATTATTGTAATTAATTTTAAGTTGAATTAAAGTAATCCATTGAACTCTGCTTTTTTAGCATTAGTTTGTATTAGTAATTGTTAATACATCTGCATCAACTTAATTATGAAGAAAAATAAAAATTCTTGAGTATAAAAGAGAAATTACAATTAGTATGTTTTTATTATTGCAGTGGAGTTTACAATAATATTAACTCTCCTTAAAAACAAGCCGCATATGCGTGGTCCCCCTCTGTATGTGACTCGATGTGGCGAGTGTAAAATGCAATAAATTTGGGGCATTTTTGACCCCCCTGGGGGCGCGAACCAGAATTTCTCTGAGGTCAAGGATGCTCATTTTATATCCAGAACAATTGCCTCTACATTTTGGCCAAGTTTCAGAAAAATTGAATGGATGGATCAAACGTTATGGGAGAAAAGGGTATTTTTTTGCCATTTTGACCCCCTGGGGGTGCGAACCAGATTTTTTCCAAGGTCAGCGATACTTATTTTCTATTAGGAACAATTGCCTCCACATTTTGGCCAAGTTTCAGAGAAATTGAATGGATGGATGAAAAGTTATGGGGCAAAAAATGTCATTCTTTGCCATTTTGGGGCCTTTTGACCCCCTGGAGGGCTAACAAGATTTTTTTTCAAAAATCGGAGAATGTCACTTTCTAACCTGACCAAAGTTACAACTTCATGCAAAATTTAAGAGAAATTCAATGGATGGTTGCGGAGAAAAATCCGGACGGACGGAAATGCCTCAAAACATAGGTCTCCCGATTTTATAAATCGGGGGACCAATAATAGTGAGGCTAATATATTTTCTGTATATCAGTTGGGATTTCACATTCTTCAAAAACGAAGGTGTTAAAAAATATAGTTATCAGTTGGCAAACGAATTCTAAAGGCGTAGACCTACAATTGGGTGGGTGTTAGGGGTAGGGAAGGAAAGCTGAAATGATGTTTTTTCTTTTCTTTCTTGCCACTTTTCTGTAATTTTTGATGGAAAGAAGAATGAAGATAAATATTGGACGAAAATGGGCAAAATTGACAGATGTATTGGCAGATAAAAAGATAATCAGACAGACTGTCGCTAAGAAGTACATCTTTCTTTTCCCCTCCATTTGATTGTTTAGAAAATGTTGATTAAGTTAGAATTTGGTATTTTTGCCTTTAGTATTGAACTAGCAGGGGTACCCGGCGTTGCCCGGGGCTCTCCCTCCTCCTTTCCGCAAGCAAAATAGGATATTGAGCACTTTTCTCCCGGACAACGCCGAGTATTTAGAAAATCAAGACGGCCCCCAGAGCACTACTAAGATTACTCTTACCGATCCCCCCTCCTTTTCATCTGCACAATAGTCCGAAGAGAAACACTACAGTAGCTCTATCTAGGACAGTTAGCACTTTTCTCCCGGACAACGCCGAAGCCTCTGGGTCCTAAATTGACGAAGCCCCCCCTCGCTGGGTCCTATACTGTAGAAGCGCCCCAGTGGCTATACTGCAGAAGCACCCCAGTGGCTATACTGCAGAAGCACCCCCCCCCCCCCGTCTCTGTACTGCAAAAGCCTCTGGATCCTATACTGTAGAAGCACCCCCGGTGCCTATACTGCATAAGCACCCATGGTCCCTATTCTGTAGAAGCATTCGGGTCCTATATTGTAGAAGCACCCCTGGTGCTGGGTCCTATACTGTAGACGCACCCCTGGTCCCTATACTGTAGAAACAGCCCTGGTCCCTATACTGCATAAGCACCCATGGTCCCTATTCTGCAGAAGCATCCGGGTCTTATATTGTAGAAGCACCCCTGGTTCATATACTGCAGAAGCCCTTGGGTCCTATACTGCAGAAGAACCCCCCGCCCAGGTCCATATACTTCAGAAGCCTCCGGGTCCTATATTGTATAAGCACCCCTGCAGGATGAAGATGTTGATAATTCCCCCCCCCCTACCCTCCCCCCCCCCAAAAAAAAATCTGTGCGTGTGTGTGTCTGTGTTTTTATGTGTCTGTCTGTGTTTTTATGTGATCACTTGACCATTCATCTGTTCGCTACCTGCTTGTGTACTCTTCAACTTTTATGTTCATATCATGTTTTATTTCATATTGCTTTATTTTTCACTTGCACCTGCATCATTCTGACCTGAGTGCTCTCCATTACAGAACAGTGATACACAAGTAGCTATTAATCTATACATCATGTTTTGCCAAGAAATGACTGGCATAAATTTTACTATGGAATACCCATATTAGCATTATTATATGTATATATATATATAGAGAGAGAGAGAGAGAAAATTAATAAGTTAACAAATGATACCATAATTACAGCATCACAAAGAGATGGATATATGTCTATATATCAAGAGAGAAAAAGAGGTTGATTAAGCAGTCCCCCCCCCCCCCCCTCTATGCACTCTGTTAATATTATTTCACTCGCTATATCATTCTTTCTAGCTAGAAACAAAAAACAAATGTATGACTTGCACAAAATTGTTTTTGCATAATTTATGCACATAATTTACGGATGAATTAATAAGAATGTGATTTTCAATAATCATCAGAATAAAATCTTATGTTTGAGCAAATTCATTTGGTCTTATTTACAATAAGAATTTATTTTGAACATTAACTGTACATTTTCCTCTTTTTATAGTGTTAATAGATGTTTGTTAAAACTAAAGTTACATTTCTTTTATCCATTTGTACCTATTGATTTTTTATAGTGTGAATATTTGGTCAGTTTATTGATCATGCTTGCTTGGCAATTGCCCATACCATTTCATTGTCTCATCTGAAATATATTTTATCAACCCATTTGGCTTTTGGTGATTTATCAATTTGGTATCTAAAGATACCAAATTGATCTACTTTTCTGCTTATAAAATATTTCCAAAAGTTTTTGCACTTATTTTTTATATATTGAATTTTTATATCATTTTGTACAAATTCTCTATTTCTTTGTTTCTATTTATTTGAATACATCTTTTTGAAAATAAAGTTCAATATTTATAAAATTCTAATATGTTTTAAATATTGTAAATGTAATTGGAGTGAAACAATTGTATTTTATATAAGTATGTAAAATTTAATGGCAAACATAAAATTTACATATTTTAAAATGCATGAGTTTCATTAAATATTTATGTTTGCATGTACTTTTAGGCCACTGGACTACATTTTAGACACACAGATAACATCAACCACTGGCTGACGGCAATGGAAGAAATTGGGTTACCTACAGTAGGTGATTTTGTTTATTTATCTTTTAACTAGAATCATTTCAGCTATAGGAGTCTGTCATCCTAGACTTGCTATGGAACTATCTCATATTCCTATTCTTTTTTTGCCATGTGTAGCTAGAATCAAGTACTCTTTGTTATGAAGTAGGAATAATCAATAAGCTGCAGCAACTTTGCTGGCAACCGGTTAGGAGGGAAGGGGTCATATATAGGGTGGGCAAAAATAAGGATCATATTTTTAAAAATTCATAACTTTTTTATTTATTGATTTTTTTTTTTTTTTTTTTTTTTTTAAAATTTTTTTTTAGAATAAGTAAAGGACCCCTTCCGAAGCAAGCATGAGCCGTATTAGCCCTAAGGAACGTACCCTCATTTAGAAAACATTATTTTTGCTTAAAAAACTCAAAACAGTGTAAAAAACAATACTTTAGTTTTTGTAAGTTTTAAGAAGTGTTTTTCGGCTAAAATTTGTTTTGTTTATTTCAAAAAATCTCGGAAGGGTCAGTCTACACACACATAAAGTTTGGTGAGTTTAACTTTTATTTTGTGGAAGTTATTCAAATTCAAGTTATTCAAATTTAAAGATAGGACCCTTATTTTGGCCCACCCTGTACATAAGAATAATCTAGAACATTTTTGGTATCCCTGGCAAACCATAGTTTTATTTAGGAGCTTGTAATCTTGATTTGAATGAGAATTCCTACTTCTGAAGTGTCAACTTCCTTAGGAACTCCTACATTAACAAGCCGTAAAATGTAGCCATTATAGTTGGATTTTATCAGGTTTTTGATTAAATCTATTATGAGAAGCATTAAATAAAGACAACCTTTTCAATGTTGATGCTTTCTATCAATTTCTCTGTACATTCCAAATGGGCCATAATTAAGTTGAAATGTTGAATATAATTTGATCTCCAGAATTTGCTACTATTTCAGATTAATAACAAAACAAAAAACAGTAAGAGATTAAAATACAGAAATGTATTAATAAAGTATTTTTTTGAGTTTTATTTTACTTTTCAAAATAGAATTAACGTTCAAATTGCTGCAATCTAGAAGGATTTCTCCTTCGCTGACCGAGGAGAGAAAACATACTAATCTGTTTTCTCTTCTTGGTCAACAAACGAGAAATCCTTCTAGATTGCAGCAATTTTTATTTTTGTCTCAATCTGGAGTGTCCCTTTTTGGGGAGATGTTTTTCTCCCACATAAAAACTGACATTGTGTCTAACTCTGGCCTCATCAGTAGGCAACTAAATAGAAACAACATAGGCCTCACTTGCTCGACTCGAGGGCAATGATTAGGTTGATATGCAATGTAAAGCCGGACCAAATCCAGAACATTAGGTCAGATTCTCTACTTGAGAAATTGGCCATCCCAAAACTTGATGTCCTAATAAGGGCAAACTGTCTTTGCTGGTTCGGACATGTTGTAAGAAGCAAGAGGTATATCAGCACATGCAGAGACCTAAGACGGGACAGGAAAACGAAAGCCGGGCGCCCTAAGAAGACATGGAAAGAAACTATCAGGCAAGACCATAAACAGTGGAAAATGAAGATAGTCAATCCCCACAATCGTAATCATTGGAGGATTAGCATAAGGACAGCCAGACAGCGTTGAACCTCTTGTTGAAGGGAACATAGACGATAAACGTGGATAGTGAGTTAGTGTAAGCGATAGTAAATGGTAAAAGTGCAGACTATTTAACAGCTGAGAAATCATTAACAAAATAACGACAGCAAATGCTTTTTATATCAATGAACAAATATTAAAATCAAGGGCAGAGTTAAACGTTAATTCTATTTTGAAACGATGAAAGAAAGGGTGTCAGTCTAAGATGCCATTGTGATTGACTGGATGTACTATGCAAGATGTTTATTAATATATTCCGGAATCCCAGAATGTGAATAAATGTAATCGGAATAGTCAGACGGAATGGCAGACAGAATTTACTCTGAAAATCTGAATGAATACTGAATGTTATTTGTTTCACATGAAGAATCGGAAGGAAAGTTTTGAAAGAAGGTAATTAGAAGACATGAATACTGTATGGGAAATGCCGTGCAGACTATGTAACGATCAGTGTATTTGACATTCAATCTGATATTCCTGTATTCCTCAACTACAGTCAGGATGCTTGGTAGAATGTTATTGAAATTGAGGGAGCATTTTATTTATACTTGAAATGTAGTATAGTATGAAAATAAAATAATTACAGTGCCTAAATTGTATGTATCTTAAGAAAATGCCCTGATGTATTTGAGTGATGTGGGAGTAGATAATTCTTATAAAGTGAAAGTGTCTGCCACCCTCTTTGTGGAAGATGTATTTGGGAGAAGCAACTAGATCGAAATAAATGTAATAATATTTGTAAGAAGATGAAATGTTCGCGTATTTTCTGAAAAAACTCATTAGAAATTGCTGTAGGTGGTTAGTGGAAAAGAATAGTATATGTAACATTTAGTTGATAATGGCCAACATGGCAGGGGGAAAACGACTTTACTTTATTATAGAGTATATATCTCTAGTGGGACTTGCCACTCATGGAAATTGAGGAACCCAAGAAACTTCTGCTCCTAACCCTCTTCCCTATATAAATTGTGCTTATGTTTAACTATCTATAAGTATTTTATTTATAATTATTAAAATTGTAAAAAAAAAAATTAATTTTAGCTTATGGAGAATAAAAGTGCAAATAATAATGAACATTGAATCGTTTGTATCATTTGATAATTAATAAAGAGCATCTGCATAAATTAGATTTTTATAATTGGTAAATCTGTAAATCATTATTAATCAATCATGATGTTGAATCTCACTAGGTCTAACCACACTGATGAGTCGTAGACATGGTGAAACACGTGTCTGTGGATAACTTTGTTTATCTACATACATATACTATCCAGAATCGTCAGTGTAGAGATAATTATACAAGCCGGTCGCAGGATTCGAAACCCGATAACACAAATGTTTTTAACTCAAATTCCAAGGTCCCCCTCTATAGATGGAGAACTCTAGTGAACACTTTTCAATTATAAGTATTGTGTGTGTGTGTTTATTTATTTGAATAATGTAGAGATAATTATTTTATATTAGATCCTATTTCCGTCTCTCTCTCTCTCTCTCTCTCTCTCTCTCTCTCTCTCTCTCTGGTTTCCGTCTATCTCTCTCTCTCTCTCTCTCTGGTTTCCGTCTATCTCTCTCTCTCTCTCTGGTTTCCGTCTATCTCTCTCTCTCTGGTTTTTGTCTATCTCTCTCTCTCTCTCTGGTTTCCGTCTATCTCTCTCTCTCTCTGGTTTCCGTCTATCTCTCTCTCTCTCTCTGGTTTCCGTCTATCTCTCTCTCTCTCTCTGGTTTCCGTCTATCTCTCTCTCTCTCTCTGGTTTCCGTCTATCTCTCTCTCTCTCTCTGGTTTCCGTCTATCTCTCTCTCTCTCTCTCTCTCTCTCTCTCTCCCTGGTTTCCGTCTATCTCTCTCTCTCTGGTTTCCGTCTATCTCTCTCTCTCTCTCTCTGGTTTCCGTCTATCTCTCTCTCTCTCTCTCTCTGGTTTCCGTCTATCTCTCTCTCTCTCTCTGGTTTCCGTCTCTCTCTCTCTCTCTCTCTCTCTCTGGTTTCCGTCTCTCTCTCTCTCTCTCTCTCTCTCTCTCTCTGGTTTCCGTCTCTCTCTCTCTCTCTCTCTCTCTCTCTCTCTCTCTCTGGTTTCCGTCTCTCTCTCTCTCTCTGGTTTCCGTCTCTCTCTCTCTCTCTCTGGTTTCCGTCTCTCTCTCTCTCTCTCTGGTTTCCGTCTATCTCTCTCTCTCTCTCTCTGGTTTCCGTCTATCCCTCTCTCTCTCTCTCTCTCTATCGTCTCCGTCTATCTTTCTCTCTCTCTGTCCTTTCTGTCTATCTATCTCTATCTATCTATCTATCTATCTATCTATCTATCTTTCTCTCTCTCTCTCTGGTTTCCGTCTATCTCTCTCTCTCTCTCTCTGGTTTCCGTCTATCTCTCTCTCTTTCTATCTCTGGTTTCCGTCTATCTCTCTCTCTCTCTCTCTCTCTGGTTTCCGTCTATCTCTCTCTCTCTCTCTCTCTCTCTGGTTTCTCTCTCTCTCTCTCTCTCTCTCTGGTTTCTGTCTATCTCTCTCTCTCTCTCTGGTTTCCGTCTATCTCTCTCTCTCTCTGGTTTCCGTCTATCTCTCTCTCTCTCTGGTTTCTGTCTATCTCTCTCTCTCTCTGGTTTCTGTCTATCTCTCTCTCTCTCTGGTTTCCGTCTATCTCTCTCTCTCTCTCTCTCTCTCTGGTTTCCGTCTATCTCTCTCTCTCTCTCTCTCTCTGGTTTCCGTCTATCTCTCTCTCTCTCTCTGGTTTCCGTCTATCTCTCTCTCTCTCTCTGGTTTCCGTCTATCTCTCTCTCTCTCTCTGGTTTCCGTCTATCTCTCTCTCTCTCTCTGGTTTCCGTCTATCTCTCTCTCTCTCTCTCTCTGGTTTCCGTCTATCCCTCTCTCTCTCTCTCTATCGTCTCCGTCTATCTTTCTCTCTCTCTATCGTCTCCGTCTATCTTTCTCTCTCTCTGTCCTCTCCGTCTATCTCTCTATCTATCTATCTATCTCTCTCTCTCTCTCTATCTCTATCTCTATCATATATATGCGGAAACCATGGCTTGCGACAGATTGCAAACGCTTTCTGTTTACCTGCACCACTGCCGTCGGCGAGCGATACAGAACAGAAATCCATTGCAGAAGTACGGTTTAAAACTGGTGGTCTCTAAAACAGGGATCAAGAAACAATGGTCGACCCTGTCGAAAACTTTGGACTGATCCAAGTTGATCAGTGCGTCCTTCGTGTCATCTTCTCTCCCTTCTAGGATTGTACGAATCAGATGCAATTTTTTTTGAATTGATCTTTTCATTCACAGTTCTGCTCTAGTTCGATCAACTCTCTGATAACACCTTGAAACCGGTTCCATAAAATCTTGGCCAAAATCTTTAACTTTGTTTAGCAGAGTTATGGTCCTGTAATCATCTAGTTCTTCCCCACCATGCCTGTCCCGCTTCTTCAACAATGTGATCTCTTGGTGACTTGACCCGGGATAGAACCCTCGTCAAACCAATGGTTGAACACCTCCGTCAGAATCGTACAAACATGTGCGACAGTCTCAAATACAATTCATAGAGCAGACCATCAAGTCCCGGCGATTTGTTGCAGCTGACCTGCTTGTACACAGCCAAGACCTCGCGCTCCTTAATCCTGCTTTCGCAACCAGCTTCTCTAGCCGCATTGAAACTGGGAGAGTCAGCCAAATAGTTGCCAAACTCATGCACAGGAAGGTTGGGCAGTTGAGTAAAGTGCTCCTTAGAAATGCTCCCGAAATCCCTTGCAGATCTCTCGAGTCGATTCCAAGGTTCGTCCATCCGAGTGCTTGACTTTTCCAATGTATCTATCCGAGCCACACCTAGAAACTTCTTTACTCTCATCCGCGTCAGAGTTCACAGCTTCATTGGAAACTTCTCTTAGGCCTTCCCTAACTACTTGGTAATGCTTGCTAGCCTCACGTCGTAGGTTCTGCTTAGCTAATTCTATGCTTTCAGCCTAGCATATATTTGCTGGATAGATATAATTGCAAAAAACCTAAAATGGTGCTGAATATACTAATTATCACTTCAGTGCGTTGTTAATTCTAGATATGCAACGTTTTATCATTAACACTCCTGTAAAGATTATCTTTAATGAGTAGTTTGTAAGAGGGGTTGTTATAAAAAAATCAATTTTATGTTTTAAAAGTAAATTTTTTGGGCTTACTTCAACTACATAATTTGTCTACAAGATTTTTACCGCTTGTTTTTCAAATTCTCTTAAAAAATTATTACTAACAGTTCTGCATTTGTTTATTCTACAACATTTAAAAAAAAGTTTGTATTTTGTGTAGATTTAAAAAATTCTGTTTTTTTTAAATGGCAATTTCATTTGAATGCATTTTTCATTGCAGATTTTTTATCCTGAAACAACAGATATATATGATAAAAAAAATGTTCCACGAGCGATTTATTGTGTGCATGCTCTGAGGTAAGACATTTTATTATGCAGACATCCTAAAAGCATCAATGTTTCTGGCTAGTATTTTTTAATTAGAAAATCCTTTTTTCATAGGAGCAAAGAGGATCCCAAAAATGATTTATTTTTCTTAATCTTTCAGCAATTTTGATCAGATGTTTTATTTTTATATATATATATATATATTAGTATATGAACGTGGTTCTTGATGCTAGTCTCATTTAAAAGTGATTTGACTTATATTTTCACTCATTCTTACTGTTCATCATAATGTTTTTGTAGATATATTTTATTTTTTAAAGACAATAATCAAACTCAAATTACTAACATCTTTTACTCTTCGTAAATGCATCAAAACTATATACGAAAGTTAGAATATTTCCATTTTAGTTAAAGAAGCACATAACACTTATAATTCTTTTTTTTAAAGAAGGCAGGGATAAAATGTAAACTTTATAAAAAACAAAAAAAACTATAAAATAATGGACAAATGTTGCAGAGGATCTGTTATCTGCGTAGTTGTTATCCTTTGCTGAAAACCCATTTGTATTGTGGTGGTCGTCATGCCTTTTTTTGGTGATAACTTCCTCCACAAATAAAAATAATAATAAGAAGACTTACATGCAAAACCAACGGAAGTTTATTCACTGAAATAAACCATTAACAAATATAACATATTTCTCTTTGTAATGAGTTCAGAAGTCCTTTCTTTAGTTTCAGGGTAAGTAAAGAGGAGAATGTCTTTTGTTTTGTTGAAATGCTCATGTGTTATAAAATGTTAAGAGAGGAAATAGGTAATGTTCGCCTGTGAAATTGTATGAAGCGCGCGAAAGGTGAAATGGAAGAGTGATAGTAAGACGCGTGTAAACTCCGAATGAAGAGTCAGTTGAGAGAGAGGGTTTGATGTTTGTGTGTGCTTAAATACTATTTGGATAGGCTCCAGCGAGCTTAAGGAGAAAAGTTTAGAAAAATGTCTTTGGAGAAATCCCATTGGACAGAAATATCACGTGGTGTGCTCCCTACTACGTCCGCTCGTTTTGAGTTGATTTAATATATAAGGCCACACCGGAATTTGCGTGGGCGTTATTTTTTATTTTTCATGCGCCAATACAATTATATTCACACTGCGCGCCTAAATTGTATTTATCCCAAACAACAATTTTTATCCGAATCTTAACCGTGTCAACTGGCACAGTACCAACCATTCACTATTTGTTTGGGTCAAAACATAATCTTCATCCACGTATGACTAATGCTCTTAACATGTGCAGATCCTTCTCTAATCCTTTTTCATGAACACTGTTATTCAGTATGGTATTCACTGGACTAAAATTATCATAATTGCTCTTGAAATCTTAATGATTAAATGAAAAAGATGAACAGGATATTCTTCACCTAAAGAAACAGTATTTGAGATGTATTTCATATTAAGATATATTGAATTTAGAAAAGTTTTCGTTTGCATGTGTTTAAAATGTTTAACAATTGCAACTTCTCATCTTGAAAATGTCTCAAAACCAAACAGTGTTTGATTTCTGTTTTGAATGATTGCTGCATTCATTAACAGCAGATACAAAATAATTAAATATTGTAAAAAGGTTATGAGGTAAAAAGTGTATATATGAATTAGCAGTTGCATGGTGTGTTCAAAAAAGTAACAAGAGATAGGTTGGTAGGTTTTAAAAGAAAGATGTTAAACTCACCATCTTTTTTTTTTTTTTTTAACTTTTCTACTTTTTCCAGGACGCAGAGCAACACCAGATAGTTCCGCTAGTCATACATAAATTAAATTTGCATTTTTTTTTTTTTTTTTTGAGATAGGAAAAAATAATTTAGAAAGTATAAAAAAAAAAAAATCTAATAACATTTATAGATGAAATGATTTAGATTAAGTTATTCTGATTATTTAATTGTAATAGTCACTATTTTACGGTATGTCAAACCATCAATGGGTTATTTTAATGCCAAATTGTTGAATAGGTGAGATACTTTTTATTTTATTCTTTATTTTTTTATTAAATTTTTTTTATTAAATTTTAATTAAAAAAAATCTTTTTAAAGATATAAACTAGTTAAATTTTATTGGAGTCTTATTACATTAAATTTATGTGAAACTAATCCCCACTCTAAAAGATGTTGCTTAGTTTGTTTTTTCCTTTCTTGTGAACCCCACTCTGCCATGCAGATCGTCGTCGTCGTTGTAAAAAAATATAGATCCAAGTTCCTCTAAGCCGGGATTGTGACGATGATGTTTATATCAGCGAGCGATCACTGGGCGAACAGCAACCGGATGGCTCTGTGGGAGCGAAGGATCATTCAACGCCGAACAAAAAGGAAAAGAACAATGTTCAACAACTCGGTCTGGTTTTTTTTTGTATAGAAGAGTAATTATTAATAAAATAAAAGAATTGATTTTACATTGGTCAATGGTAGGATTAATGTCTACCGTACTCGTAAATGTCTTTAGCAAGGGTTGTTCTTTTTCTCTAAGTTATTTCGCTAGTTCTCTGTGTGTGTGAATTCTTTACACAAGTGGTTGTCTAAGTCACAACTTAATGGGCGAAGGTGGTGGCGAGAATTTTGTCTACTTCGGCGCACACCCGGGCATCAGTCCAACTCTATCTGCTCGTGCGTGAAAAAAACGCATTCTTTTATTGAAGATGTCTATGATCGTACACACCCCTTCTCCACCATCTTCCTGCGTGTCTTCCTCTCTCAAGGAGAGTGGGGACGGGCGCCTCACTCTTTTTTTCTTAAAATAAATGGGATTTTCTTTTTAGCCCATCGTTATCGCCAAAAACAAACGCTTTCCCATTTGTCACAGCTGGAGGTGCTCTGTGCCCGACTTGTAATTAACGATGACAGGGCCAAATAAATCTCCGTCAAGTGGACTCTCTCAGGTTGTGACGTCTTCAAAACAACCGTCACAGAATCGTGGTTCTAAAATGCGCCATTCACCCCAAACAATAATATCGCTTTATTGATATTTCAGAATTAAACTTGCGATATGGAATTCTCTAATCTCTACCTTCCATCTGGCAACTGTCTCCTCGCCTCTGGTGGTAATTGATTTTGAATGTCTTACACGATTTTGCGAGACTAGCTGGCGTCTCGTTCTGTCGTTCGAATAAGTTCGTTTCTACGTCAAATATATACTAGTTTTATATCTCCACTTCGTCTCGTCGCAGGACCCTCAGTTGGCGTAGCATCACCACAAGATGCATACTAGCGCGTCACCAGGGTACCCGATCCCTATGGGGCTCCGGATACTTTGTCACATTCTGGCTTATCAGCCCATTTAGAGCTATTTAATGTCAGATCCAGTCATTTTAATAATTTAAAAAAATCTTATTCATTTAGTATGAAAGTTATATTGCTGATCAGTTTCATGTTATTCTCAGGGCAAATTCTATTTAATCCCTATGTGGAACCCTGATAGGTACTACCACTTCAGGTTAGAGTGGTTTCATACTTTCTAAAGCTCCCAAATTGGGACTTCATCACTGGGTTTAGTTTAATGTCATTCATCATCATCATCATCAACATCAACCGGTTTATTTGTTGAATCAGGCCACAATTAATCCTCTGATGAGGGTGGGGCCTGATTGTCTAGTCTCGAAATCTAAGTCTTCCTCTCCACTCCTGTCTTTGGCAAGGCTTAATGGAAATTCCAGGAAATATTTGATTTTTACACATGAAAAAATTTAAATTGCTTAAAATATCTCAATAATGGCATATATAGAAAGAGCTTGATAATCTAAGAAATAATCTTTTTAAATTTTTTAAATCTGACTAAAAATAAGGAAGTTATGACTATTTTTATGCCTCGCACGCTTGGATATTTTCCCCTCTTTAAGACCATATGCGTTTCGTCACATTTTTTACACTAATTTTTCAGTAAAAATGTTATATCTTTGTTAAAACACAACATTAAGCAATAAAATTTGCCATGTAAGTGTATTTTTGTGCAAAAAATCAGAATATGCCACTGAAAATCACCAAAAATCCATGGTTTCCAAGTAATCTGCAGTAAATGCACACAAATATGCTGCAATACTATAAAAATACCATGTAGCCATTAGAAAAGGAAGTTAAAGAACTCAAAGTTGAATTGTAATACATTTTATGTACATGAAACTGGAATCTAATACTTGGACTGAATATGTTGCAAGATTTCTTTGGCATTATTGTAGATTAACACCTTCCGCTAAATTGCCCACTGCCTCCCCAAAATATGAGATTCTACTTTTTTTTAGGCAATTACATGTGAACACCCTGAAAAACTTGGTAGAAAGAAACAAAAACAATTATTTTAGAATTATTTAGAGTGGGAATTAGTTTCACATAAATTTAATGTAAAATAATCCCCCATTTCATAGCGTATTAGGCCAGTTAACCATTTTTTTGACATGCTATACACTCGAGATGTTCTTGTTTTGGGATAACTGAATGTGTTAGTTGTGCATGGCCTATACATAAACGAGATATTATTACTTAATGCTTTCTAGATTTTCTAAAGCCTGGCTTCCATTCTTCTAAGTTGGTCTTAATGGAGAATAACTTGTTGTTTATGTTGCGGTTCAGAATTCTTGCTATCTTTTTTTGTGGGTTAAATTATTGATTTTAACCTTCAGATCTGTATAGTATTTTAAAGTTATCCAGGGACCTACACAAAGCTGATTTGGTTGCAGAGTCAGCTTTCTTATTCCCATGTGGGATCCAGCATAAGAGAATAGTCAGAGTTGGCACTGATGACTTGTTGATTTGTTTTCTTGATAATTAAAAAAAAAAACAGAAATTCAATTAAATTATTTTTTATCCTTAAACTTTCGTTTTTTTTTTTTTTTTTTTTTTTTTTTTCTTTTTTCAAGTATAAAAATCTCAGAAGCTGCTAACACAGCAAAAAAGCAGCCGTTAATAGTTGAGAGTTACACCGTCAATTGCTGAATGTTGAATATTGGCTAAGGTGAAAGAATCACTCGAATGTATTGCAAAAATAAACTGATCTTTTATTGCATCCTTAAAGTCTATCTTTGACCAAGGTGGAACTGGTAGAACACGGATTTCAACATTCTGTTTAGATTAGAGAGAAAACAGACTGATTCTAATTTTTTTTTATACATGTGCGTGTGCACCATTCTAATACATGTTTTCTGCATGCATTAAACAATACTATACAGAATCCTTCTACGGTTTTATGTTTATACAATCTACAGTTGTTAACCGTGAATAAATCAAAATTTATGAATGCAAGTTATGATATCTAAATACTATCATTTACATTTTTTTATGTGGAGATAGAAAAGTGTTTCCATGTTAACAAATAAAACTAAAAGCTTTAATTTTTCACCTTTCTAAAGTAATCCATTCTAAATTTTTCTCAGCAATTCTTGTAGAGGGTCGATCTTTCCATAGGTTGTTCCAACTAGGGCAGTTTTCCCATGGCTAACTTTCGCAATGGATATTCACTAAGTAAGAATAATGCATGCACCAATGAATATACCCTAACACTGTTGACTTTTAAACCTCATTTATTCTATATCCTTCTTGAAATAAAACAAAATAAAAAAACATTTCTCTTCCAAGATTTTAAACAAAGTTATTCATCTTGTTTTTGTTACTAATAAATCGTTTGTTTTGAATCGTTTGTAGATATCGCATTTACTGCCTCATGAAATGTAATTTTTTTGGATACTAGCATAGTTGGCACCTCTCAATTAAAATACTGCACTGATTTGCATATGCCTCACCTTACTAACCTATAGTTTATTCTATATGCACTCGACCAATATTTTGAAAGCTTCCTTGTCATATTTTTTATTGAAAATTTCATGAAAATTTTAAATGGTGACCATGAAAACTTTCAAATTTATTTAAATTTATTTATAACATCTTTCAGTTTGATTTATTTTGATGCTAATTTTATGAAGATATGTTCTTTTTTCTATAATTTCAGTTTATATTTATTCAAACTTGGACTTGCACCACAAATACAAGACCTTTATGGGAAAATAAATTTTACTGGTATGTTTTATTTATTTTTATTTTATGCTAATATGTTTTTAATTTTTTGTGAATATTCCTTCCCTAGTGCAGAATAGCATTTTATTTAAGTAAATTTATTATAAATATTTAATTTACATGGGGTCAAATTTTTAAACCTTCTTTTGTCACTTGTAGTCCAGTCAAATCCGTGAAAAAGGTCAAACTAATTGCAACACAAGGCTTTTTTGCACAATGCATTTTTATGAGGTGTCTATGTGAACATATTAAAAGTCTAGAAAAATCTACCGATGTGGAATATGAAAATTTTACACTTATCGATTTGTGAAAATAGCATGTGTTTATGACAAAAAACGTAAACAACCTCGTTTTCATCTTGCCTATTTTGCTCAAATTTTCGATAAAATTGATTACTGGTCTTGTCCTGAAATAAAATTCTAATTTACTTTTAAGTTTTGAGAAAATATTGTTTTTCCATGCACCAAAATATTTTTATGACGTAAAAGTTTTATTACATACAAAAAACAAAATTAGAACATTTTTTTTTTTTACACAAAAAAACCAACTTGTTTAAAAAAAAAAATGAAGAGCTTAAAACTAAAACATATTGGTCGATGTTTAAAGAATTCCTTAGAATATATATTATAGGTCGAAAATTTAGAATAACTGACTGAAAATTTTTTTTACTCTATTATACATGGCTGGTTTTGTACTGTCAATTTCTTTTTTGTTACAAATTGAATAATGCACTGGAGATATGTGCATACTTCATAAGGAAGGTATCATGGGTAACAATCTTAGGGATACAGTGACAATTACCCAAATAAGAAGTGACAGCATCAACAAAGCATGTGAGAAACATGCAAGTAGTTTTCGTATATGTGCAAGGCAACATATTCATAAGAGCTGTAGAAAACGAGAGTGTAACCCTAACATTATAAAAGTAGATAAAAACATGGAATGGGTCGATATATCAACATTTAATTGTAGGTTACAATTCCGAACAAGAACTTTTGGTTTCAAGAATTACTGCCTTTTTTGTAGTGCATCAATCAAATACCAAGGAAGGCAAAGAAGTCAGGGTTATCATCTTGTGCAAACATTAACATTTGATAACACTATAGACAAAATATGTAAATGATGAGTGGAATGATACAGTATTAGAAAGATTATCCTCTGCAAATGATTTACATGCCAACGATGCAGTCTATCGCCAACGGTGCAGTACAAACTTTAGGACAGGAAAACAATGACTCAAATATGTTTAGTGAAAATGCCCTTTCTAAAGTATGAATAGGTAATTTCTTAATAGATGGTGCACTTAATATATTACGTCTTGCAGACATATTGGAACTCACTGTGCCACATACTTCTGTAACTGATACTGAAACTCAAAGTGAAGAAGACTCGCACATGAACAGAGAAATCTAATATAATTCAAGTGAGAGATACTAATTTAGCAGAAAGTTGAATAATGTCAGCTAAAAAATATTTGCAAAACTCATTGCTAATACAGATATAATGGTAGATGAATCTATGATAAGGGCTATGGCTATCTATGAAGAGTTGACTAACCGTACTTGCTGCTTGTGGTTGCAATACATGAAAATGCTAGACATTTCGAAGCATTTTCTCTAGGCTGAAAGAACAGGAAATTGGAGTCCCTATCTTGCTTCATTGCATGACATGCTATGCTTCTGCAGGTTAGAATTTGTATGCTAAGACAATATGTTTATATATTCAACAAATGGCTACCTCATCAAGAGACAGACCATCCTGATTAGTATTTGGTTTTTAAGAATAATTTACATGTTGTTTGCCATAGGTATACTGGACTGGACTTTCCACTGATCTTATTGTTTATGTGAAGTATCAAATCTACTGGCAGACTCACAAGGGAGCAAATCATGTGGATTAAATCTTTCTGGTTTGTTCTGAACTAAATCAAGTTATGCAGCAGTTTACTGGTGTCAATTATAAAATTAGTGAACAACACAAAACAATAACTGACACACAACAAAAGCATTATCTCAGGTATTGTTGTATAGGATTCAGTAAATGTAGATCAAGCAGAAAGAGTTGGCTATGCGATTCTTCAATCCATGGAAGGCAATGAGGTATTTAACAATTCATTCAAGTGAAAAGAAAACGCGCACTTTCCCTTGAACTAAAAACATATGTGATTATAGACAAAAATGCAGTGCATATTCATCCACAAACACTGTTTCAATATCAGTTGCAACAAAAGAAAACTTTATTATACAGGACCTCTTTAAATATGAAGTGTGTTTGATTCTGTCGGTTCTCCCAGATCTGCAAGAAAAGCAATTCTAGGAAGTACCCTATGGAGCCAACTTCGATACCAAGAATGCAAACTTCCCACTGGTGGACACTTTGTTTTGGATGGCGGGGAATTACTACATCGGATCATTTCGCATCATGGTCTTACATTTAAATAAATGTTATGTATATATTAAATACGTACTGTGCAAATATGACAAATGCAGTATTGTATTTGATGGCTACAGTGAACAACCTTCAGTAAAAGACATAATTCCTTTGAGGAGTAAATGTATCTCTACACACTGAATTAACTATGGTTCCAACAACAAAAAATGACATTTTCTTGGCAAATAAATCTAATAAACATAGATTTATCCAGATGTTTTCTGAATGTTTGGAACGAGCAGGATGTCGGTGTATCCACGCCAATGGTGATGCTGTCTTATTATTGAAACTGCTGTTAAAATATACAGTTAGAAATCTGAGCTTGGCTCCAGCATGTGCTTACACTTACCATTTCTTATGCCTTACTTGGATGGGACACAACTTCATGCTTATTCAATGCAGGCAAAGCAGTTGCTATGAAAAAAAAGACTTACAGCATTGTGCAGAAGTCTTCTGTCAGAGTGAAGCATCAAAAGAAAGCATTATTGCAGCTGAAAAACGCCAGAAGGGAAATTCACAAATTGTGCCATCATCAGTTTTCCCAAAAGATACATAAGAACATAATTACAGTGGATTAAATATCTTGCCTCCAACAACAGCTGCTGCAAAATTATATTATTTGCATTATACTAATAAGTACAGATATGGTTAGTAACTTGTTTTCTAAATGCCATCAATTGGAGATGGCAGGTGATCAATGGTGTCATCGTACAAGAAATGATTGATATGCTACCAGCAGAAAGTTTTCTTAACTTGATCTGATGCAACTGCAAAAATATTGCAATAAATCATGGTGTAAAAAGTATGGACTTAATTGTTCAACACAGAGTGTTGTAGTACAGCTTGTGCTAATTTGTCACTGCCTGAAGATGACATTGACTAAGATTATTGCAAAATAATTGAATAACCAAAGCACTCGGAGAGCACACCCCTCCTCCAAGATTCATTGTGTTACCCTACTATGCAGGTGAAACTTGGTAATGTTTTTGAAAATGAGTCACTACATAAACATAGGATACTTTACACAGATTGATTGAGAAATGCCAGATTGGTGGAGATTCATATGTAGTTGTTACATGGGATGTTCTGTTAAAATGAAAAATGCTGCCAAATCTTGAATCTGTTTTAGGTGAAATTTTATTTGGTAATATTATCTGCTACCCATGTTTCAAATTTCAAAATAATAGACAAGAAATTGACTGAGATGTGATTTTTTTTTGAAAGATAGATTTTCCGAATTTCAAAAAATCTTGGATTCAGATATTGAACTGGATCACATTCAGAATTTATGGGACTTCACTGGGCCGAGGTACAGCTTTGTTTAAAAAAAAAAAAAAAAAAAAAAAAAAAAAAAAAAAAAAAAAATTATTGAAATCTGGTGATTATTTTCGCATAAAGTTGCTAACAAACGGACAAATAAACTAACAAATAAATAAATAAACGATGATTAAAACATGACCTTTGATGATATATTCATTATTTTTTTTTTAATTGAAAAATAATGATGTAGAAGTATATCTAATAAAATAATTACATAAAATATCCAAATAATTTGATAATGGGAGAATATTCTTTGAATGCATACGGAAAAATTGTCTCAAAACCTAAGATTTCCCCTAAAATACATTTTATATAGGTTAGTTCTTGCTGTGCGATTAAAGAAGCATTCTATATACATAATTTCATATGTTAATTTTTACTTATAAATTTCAAATGATGCCTTGGCGCGATTAGTAGCATACATCACATTTATTGAAAATACAGGGCACCTGTCAATAAAATATGCCAAATTTGCATATTTCGCATCGGTAGAGTTTTCTAGACTTTTAGTCTGTTAAAATAGAGACCTTATGGAAAATTAATTAAAATTTGTTCTGGTGTTTGAATTTGATTGTCTGGAAAATTCTATTGTAGACTCGTATGTGCTTGAATTTGTTTACAGTAATTTTTCATATTACTGGCAAACATGTATCAGTCCTGGGTAAAATATTAATGATTTTAACCGTTAAAAGCATAATGAGAGCAAACAATTATTTTAAATCATTGAATTGAAAAAAAAAAACAAAAAAAAAAACAAGAACCTTATATCAGAATTTTTTTTTTTTTTTTTAATTTTTTTTATATGGTGAAGGACAAAAAAATCAAAATTTATATCCTTGAAAATCTACAAACCTGATTTAGTAATAAGTTTATTCTCTTTGTCCTGAAAATATGAGCCTGTCTTAATAGGCAAGCATGTTTATACTTTCTACTTTTTCAATTATTTTAATAAACCTCATTTTAAATATGAAACTTAATAACTTCTATCGATGACATGACATTTGATTAGTTTGTAAAGTTATACATTTTGAAGAAATGTTGTTGAGAATGCTTGTTTTTGTATTTTATTTTTTCTCAAATTGTTTGCTTTCAATCTTTTAAGCACTGCAAACTTTTTATTCCATTTTCTTGCACTAATGTACTTTTTCTTATAGCTGAACATGTTAAACAAAACTAATTTATATTGCACATAATATGCAAATTAGTCATGCATACTATTCTAAGTAATTGTAAGTATAATTAAGTGTTTTTGCAGTCATTCTTTTCAATGACATTAAACTAGAAAGCAAGAACTACGTTTTCTTAATGATTAAATTATTGGTTTTATTACAATTTTTAAATTGCTCTCAGTTTAAAAATAAAGGAAATCTTTTAAACTTGAACATTTTTACTACATGCAGGCTACTAATTTTTACTACATGCAGGCTACTAATTTTTACTACATGCAGGCTACTAATTTTTACTACATGCAGGCTACTAATTTTTACTACATGCAGGCTACTAATTTTTACTACATGCAGGCTACTAATTTTTAGTTTCTTGGAAAGTTGTTACTCTATCTTAATTATGTAAAGTATCAGTACTCGACTAGGAGATAGGAAGGGGGTGATTTTACTGTTAATTTGATTCGAAGGTCAAACTTTATGCTATCATCTCTTACCTACTCCTGCATGTTTTCAGTGACATTATGTACGTTTTGGAATGCACATTTGGGTAGAGAAAACTGACAACATATTTTTGAATACATTACTTAAACAATGAAACAATTTGAAAAACAGTCCCCCCGAACAACTATGAAGTGAAAGTTCTGATAATGGGGAACAATTTTGAAATTTATTTTATGTATACACATCCATATTAAAAGAATCCAATACTTATACATGCACAAATTTAATTAATTTTTTTTAAAGAAACGGTTTGTTGAAATGTAGTTATACTTAGTAAATACAGTTGATAACAATTTTACTTGGCTACGCAACTTAAAGAATTAAAAAAAAAAAATGGTGTTCTAAATAAAATTTAAAAAAATTTCGAAGCTCATTTATTTTTGGCTTAAAATTTATTTTTCTAACCCAATAGTCTCTATATTTGATGTTATTCATAAAAAGCAATTAAATGATTTTCAAATTAAAAAAAAAAGAAAAAAAAATTTTTTTTCTTCATTTTACAATTTTCTGCAATGAGGTCATTATTTTTCAAACAAAATTTTTTGATGATATAAAGTTTCCAAGAACTTTATAAAAAATATATAAACATTTCTACAAGGTTTTCTAATGAAATAAAACAATAAAAACCTATTAAATAATTAAAATTATTTTCGAATAATTTGTAAGAATTTCATTAAATTCCAATTATTTCATTTTTAAATTTAAAAAAATTAGATTTTCTAAATGAATCCATTTTATTTTATTTTTAAAAAATTTCACTTAAATTTCTTGATCAGTTTAACCAAATTATTCTTTAAACACACTTATTTTCTTTTTCATCCTCATGTATCTGTAATGAAAAAAATTGTATGTTCTAAGTTTTATATGAATAATACTCATAATTTTGCATTAAAAAAAATGTTTATTTTAAAATCAACTTTCTTGTTTTTTCTTTTTAAGTTTATTTTATGTTGCATATAAATAACTTATTCTTAATATACACATTTATCAATGAAAAAATCTGGACTTGCAAAAGTTTTATAATTCATATTCTATAAACAAAATATTGAAAAAAAATTCTTAATATAAACAGAAATTGTTTTAAAGCTATTTACTTTTCTTATATAAGCAAATTTACTAAACAAAAATAAAGCAACGTATTACTTTTGAAATTGTACAATTATCTCACTTTCCAATATAGCATGATATCATATTTTTTACTGATATGAGTAATATCATTTTGGAAAAGAGAATCGAATATTGTTTAAAACAGGAGAGTTGATCTTAACTGTTCTTGAAAGTATCTGAATTGTTCACCAGTACAGATGGACGGAAAATCAATTATAAGATTGCGTCAACAAATTTATTATAACATTTAAATGATAATCTTGTGTAATTTTATTGTTTGTCTGCTTTTATGAATGATATCTGATGGCTATTGTTGATAATCCTGGAAAGAAAATTTCTTATTCTTTGGGTTATGAGAACACCTAAGACCTGCATTCCTTTAGATATCAGAAAATTATGTAATCTCTTTAGATTTCATCATCTAAACGAATAAATGCAAAAGTTTTTTTCATCTATCCTAACTATATTAGCATTAAAACACGTTACTCTCTCTCTCTCTCCCTCTCTCTCTCTCTCTCGCTATATATATATATATATATACATATATATATATATATATAAAGCATCTACTGAATCAAATAAATCTCGATTTTGCATATTTATTTATTTTTTAATTTTTAATAAATTAATCTTCTGTAATGTACCTTTCTACTTTGTATTGTCAAATAGTCTTCTGCATACGCAATCGTTTTATCGATAGTACTATTATTATAATTATAAATAAAATAAGATAAATTTTATTAAAAAAATTATAGCGTTTAAAAATTTATTTAGAATTTCATTTTCAAGGGAGATAATTTACTTCCAGCTTTAATAAAGTGTCAAATCTCGCTGAGATGTCGAACAGATACTACACTTTGATCTTAGCCAAATGGCCATGTTCGTTCATCATGATATTATCGCCTATCAGTGGGGGGGGGGTCAGTGTAGTATATGTTCGTTCACCATAATACTAGCTAAGGAAGAACGATAACTCAAGTTTACGATAAACATGTCTTTATTAACTAGAAAATTATGAAAGTTATCGTTCGTCCTTAGCCAGCATATTCATCTGTTTGTAAAGATGGTGATTATATTTTTCCAGCCAATTTTCATTTAGGTGTTTCATGTGGACAATGAAACAACCATGGTTTTTAATGTTATCTAAATAAATAAATGCAAAAGTTTTTCCACCTATTCTAACTATATTGACATTAAAACGGTTTATGCTTATTTAATTCTCTGTAGTATATTTTCATTCGTCATGATATATTCCTCCCAGGCATTACCTCCTCTTCGGTGGGGGGGGGAGGCTGTACAGTATACATTCGTTCCTTACGATACCATTTCCTCAGGATTACCAGTTTTGTGTGTGTGGGGAGTTAGTGTACTATCTATTCTGTTGTCATGATATCCCAGGCATTACCCCCTCCTTTGGGGGGGGGGGTTATGTAGTTCGTTCATCATGATATCAGCCTCTCATTTGCATATTTATTTATTGTTTAAGTTTCTAATAAATTAATATTTTCTAATCTGTTAATAATTAAATGCATGCGTTTATTATTTTTTAATGAATTTGTTGCTGTTCCTATTTTCTTCCTCTCACGAGAGCAGAGTTAGACACAATGCCAATATTTAACATGGGGAGAATCCAGCTCCTGAAAATGGGCACTCTGAATTGGAACAAAAATTCCAATTGCCTCGATCTAGAAGGATTTCTCCTTCACTGACAGAGAACATAAAAACTAATTGCAGATTCAGTACAGTATGACTCCTAAAGGCCAAGGAGTTAGTGATGATGATTTGTCATAGAAAAAAAAACCGCCTAATCTTTCTAAATGACAAAAAAAAGTATTTTTTCTTAATATTCTTTACAAATTTTTCTTTCTTTTATAATAAAGGTGAAAAGCACAGTACCCATTTCGAATTACTCAGTAATATAAAAGTGGAGTATTTGACCAATCGACGTTCCACCCTTATGTTTATTCATTTCATTATATAACCAGTTTTAATAGGGAATTCATTTTAATTTTTATGCTGAAACAAAATAAAATTTATCGATGTTGAACATCTTAAAGACCATATCAATTGACCTTTTCGTTTTTTCCTAAAAAAAAAAAATTTGATGTTCATGCACAGTATATTTCCCCCATATTGGAATATATCAAATAACACTACGACAATCATCATTTAAAAAAATTTCCTCTAAATTACCAAAATGTCTAATGAAAATTACTTCTTTGGTTTCTGTAAAGAAGATTACAGCGTCAGTAATTGCCGCCCGGAGGACGGGTGGTTTTTGCTAGTCATACATAAATGCCAAAAATATCCCTCTTCATCACAAAATAATCCCGCTTTCTCATCATTAAATCAATGAAAATTATATACATTTAACCCATTCTTTACCTTTTTAATTATTAAGTTATTTGGGATTATGTCATTTTGCTATCATAAATGTTTGCTAAATTTTTGTTGATTTATTTTTCGTCTCTGGTGTCAATTGGAAAGAAGCTATGTTTTGCTCACTGTCTCTTTCTCAAAGTTAGTTCATTAGTGTTTCACACAATTTTGTATGAAATTATGACAATGAGTGTAAAAACTGAGCCAGATTTTTTGTCAGACTAATAACAAACCTCTAACAAATATCTAAAACTCTCTTTGTCCAAAATTAACCCAAAATTGTGATCAATATTTCTATTTAAGTGGAACCGATTGTAGGCAATGTTTTACTTGTTTCATTTTAAGTTTCAAAGCAAGAATATTGCTAAAGACCAGAATATTACAGTAGAAAACTATCCTTACTTAATCATTATAGGATGCAAGTTAATTTCATCTTTACTTTTTACTGGGTTTTAGCTGTAAATAAAAATTATTAAAGTTATTTTAAGAATGTTCTTGAAAAAGAAAACATTGAAATATTTTGAAATTCAAAAAAAATAAAACTTTACTTCATTTCAGAGGAGGAGATCAGCAATATGAGGCTAGAATTGGAAAAGTATGGAATTCAGATGCCTTCCTTTGGAAAGATTGGTGGAATTTTAGCTAATGAAGTAAGTAATGACTAAAAGATGTACGATTTTTCACTTTGTGAAACAAAGAAAAAAATCTGGTTCTTGGATAATGCAGTAGATTGACAATTATTTTAAGGTATATATTATCAAGATACTAAATTATTTAAAGCAATTTAATAGGGAATGCATGCGTGTGTGTGTGTGTATATACACTCTTAAAAAGCCATGGTTTAAGGAAGGAAAAATAAAGTTTTATATTACAACCCATGTTTTGAACAATTGATGATTTAATAGCTATTGTATTCTATACAATTTTTATTCTCTTACTCATATATATATATATATATATTTAGATGCAGGTGTGTAAAAATAGGTTAGAATTGGAAATTTTTTGTGTTTTTTTAAATGTACATAAAATATTTCCAATTCTTCTTTTATTTTAAGAGAATGGAAAATTCCATTAGAAGTTAAGAGTAGAACTAGAGATGTGTGAACAGGAAGTCCGAAGTGATACCTAGCGATGAAGAAATGTTTTTCTTTTTGGCTGGTTGGCTTTGGTCGCCTTTTTAATCTCCCATCTTATCTCTCTTCACATTTCTCCCTTTCTTACGATATACATTTTGGTATTCTAGTCACGTGATAACCCCCCCCCCCCCCCTCCTTTGAGGGAAAATTGAATTATTTGAGAATTAGTTCAGAGATGTAGCTTGAGAAAGAAACACGAGTCTGCCCCATTCCTGGTTTTATGAAAATACCCGTAAACATGAAATTTGCACTATTTCATTTTTAAGGCACACTTTTCAGGGCTACATTATATTTTTTATGTTGACCAAATCCAAATGTATTACTGTCTGATATTATTCTGCCGCATTTTCAAAATATATTCATTTCACATACAAGACATTTGAACACATTTTGTCAAATCAATGTCTAATACATTTTCCATCCTTTTAATAAAATATTACACATACGCACACATAGGACACTGAACCTTTTTGTATTCTAAGTTTTACATTTTAAAAAATATAAATTCCTCACAAGTAGAGAAAATACTCTGGAATTCCAATAACTTTTCCAGAACTTTGAAACAACAAATACTGTTTTCATAAATATATACACATTTTTTGTTAGTCATGTTTTAATGGACTTTTTTATTTTTACAGTTATCGGTGGATGATGCTGCATGTATGTATACTTTTATATATATATTTATGCAAACATTGTTAAAAATAACAATTCGTCTGTTTATTATACTTTTTTTATTTAAAAAAATTTTCTGATGGTCTTTTTTGTATTAAAATCAAACAAATTAATAAATGTTCCATAGATTTCATGAACGTTTTCGATTCTTCGTTGAATCATCCTTACTGCTTTCTTCATATGCATGCTTGAACTTGAGTTCCCGAAATATTATATCATACAGAGTTTCCACCAGACCATCTTGATACAGGTATTACATAACATTACAATGTGTAGATAGACAGATATGTGTGTTTGTGAGAAAAAAATAAAATAAATATATATATATATATATACATTGTATTAAGGGTGAAACTATTTAATTTGTTCCACCATTATATCTTATTTGCTCCAACTTGTCTATCTGTCACACCTCTGCATTGCATTGCCTTCTAAGTATCACATTTCTATATACAAGTAAACAATGCTTCAAGCAAACCACATAAACTTCTTATATATATATATATATATTAAGAAAAACTATTAGTAGGTATCCCAAACTGATTTTTTTTTTTTTTTCAACATACCAAAAACTTTTTAGGTATGCATATATAGTGCTGCAAGATTTAAAAAAAAATACCAAATTTATCTTGGTATCTCAATTAGTACCCGAGTTATGGCCATTCAAAGTTGGTTGGACATCACGTTTTGTGTGATACTGAACAAAAGGCCAACTTAATCAGTGTAAACTGAAGATAAATCTAATGCCATAGTTCATTAAAAGAAAGATTATATAGATGGAATGAATGATTCTTAGATATACCCAGTCTTAAACATTGGTGAAAATCACATGTCGTCACAAAAATTGTGCGGAAACGATACAGAAGAGCAATTTTGACTGTTCATAGAAGTTTTATTTTAACAGCTAACACATGGAAACTTATGATTCATAACATCATACAGATTAAGCTAAATTTTTTTTTCATTAGTACATCCATAAAAACCTCTTATTTCTAACATGTAAACATGGTCCGAGGCCCAATTTGGTAATTGTGCAGGAAAATGGGTCAAATGTATACCTTACCGAACTTTTTGTAAAAAGTTGCCCATTAAAGATACAAGCCTGAAACTTTTTTACTTGACTAATTTAAGAGTAAGGAATTTAAAAAAAAAAGAAAAAAAAAGAAGCTTTTCTTTCTAATATTGGAAGATTTTGCAGAGTTATCCAACTTTCAGCATGTAAAAAAAAAGAAAGGGATTGCCATCGAAACCTGGAAATCTGTTATAGAAAAGAAATCAGCGGTCAATTTTTAAACAAAGGCTTATTATAAATTTCTTGAAGATCTATAACGGTCAGCCGAACTTTGTCAGTGAAGCGATTGAAAATCTTGTTCCTGGTTATTGTGATTTATCTTTCCTCCGATACAGGTTAAAATAAGTCATGAATTAGAGAGGACTCATTCTTCAATTTTTCGATTTTTTTTTTTTTACCCAAGAAACTTTTTGTCTTTTGCAAAGATACTTTTTCCTTGTTCAATTTTAGTCTCCCATTCTGCAGGAACTTGCCCTTTTGTTACTTAGTTTTTTATTTTCTGCAAGTATTTTGCGATTATATTTTTTCAAATTAAAATGTTTTTTTGTACGTCTTGCTTTGAATGACATTTTTCTGTCTCTTAACTGATTTATTAAGTTTAGAAGCCTTGCTCTTGACATTTTGAGTTGAACATTTTCTTTGCTTAGGGTAGATATTTCTTGAGAAACCATTTTATACTGTTCTTTTGTTTGGAAATTAACATGTTGAAGAGCTGATCCTGGGATTCTTTAAGGGTCATCATTTTGACAGCAACGGATGGTTGTTCTGGAGAGGCTAAATTAAGAGGTTTATCCTGGACAATCTGGAGATTTTTCTTGATGCTCGCTCCTGAAATGGAGACATTAAAAACTGTTGCAGTCTTTCAGGTTTTTTCATAGGCCTGTATTTTTTTACATTCTTTTGAAAGTTTATTTTTCATTGTAATTTGCAGACAGAAGGTGATTCAGCCACATTACCATTATGTTAAACGTTAGATGTTTTTTAGTTGAATAATAATAAAGTTGAAGAACTGCTCCATTTGTCAGAGTGATGTCATTAGGAACACTTTTGAATAGTGCTGCATATCTTCCAGTTCTTGCAATAAAATTCCGATTGCAGAGTTCTTCAGCTACAAAATAGGCATCATATGAAGCATCTAAAAAGATTTTCAATTCAGCTTCTCCTTTGGTAGAAAAAATTACTTTAGCTTTTGTAAAGGTTCGTAAAATTTGTCCAATCAATCTTGGCTGTTCTACCTTCATACCTGGAAAGAGTTTGTAGAACCAAGCAAAAACCTGAAATTAAAAAATTTACAATTCTTTCTCTTATCAAAAAAGAAATATTAGAGAAATGTCAAAAAAGAAACTCAAAATATTTCATGAATTTTTTTTAAAGAACTGTTCTCTATCTTGCCTATGTAAATGATTTTGTTGTTTTCATTAGTGTCCATAAAACAATGAAGGTAACAAGTTGAACTCAAAATAGACAAAACCCAGACTTCATTAGAACTATATTCAGATGACTTAGTATCTTATTTACAGGATCAATAAAATCCCCAAGTTCAACTTTCATTATCTTTTCAAAACTTTTTCCAAAAGGTTTCGCTAAATTTCTGAATGAATAAAAAATATTCTAAAAGCTATTTTAAAGAAAAAATATTTTGCTAAACTTCTGAACAAATAAGAGGATTTACCGTTATTTTTAAAATGACAAAACAAAGCATCATTTTTTATGGAACTTTTAGTTTTAACAAAATAAGTTTCGCTAAATTTCTGAATAAAAATATTCTATATTTTCCTATTTACTTTCCTCACCATGAGGGCAGAGTTAGACACAAAGTCGATTTTTAATGTGGAAAAGTCTAGCAGGATTTCTCATTCACTGACCAAAGTGCAGCATCAGAACAGAAAAGACTACACTTTGCTCCTAGCCAAAAAGCCGAGGAATTCTAACTATTGTGATTTATATATAAAAAAAAAGTTTTGCTAAACTTCTGAATAAACCTCTTAACAAATTAAAAACAAGTTCTTTTTACGGAACTTTACAAAAGAGTTTCCAAATAAAAAAAAAAAAGTATTCAGATTATTTTTATAGACAAAATGTTTGGCTAAACTTCTGAAGAAATAAAAAAAATATCGTATTTTTAAAATTGCAAAACAGTTTTTTTTGTTATAAAACTTTTTACAAAATAGTTTTGCTAAACTTTGAAATAAAAAGTACCTATTCGAATCATTTTTATAAACAAAACAAGTTTCGTTAAACTTGTAAACAAGCAAAACTATTGTTTTATTTCTTTTTCTGAAACACATGGTCGCCGAAAGAATATTTTCAGAATTTTATTACAAATGTATATCTATTAAAAACACAGAATTGTACTAATTATATATATATATATATATATATAGATTTGATTGTTCAAATCTCAATTAGAAACAATATAATACAAAATTTTCAACCACACAAAACGTGAAAGTTAAACGAACAATAAATGGAAGAATGTCTGGTTGTAACTAAACGGTTTCAACAAAACAGAATAAGTACTTTATATCAATATAAATGAAATAAGTAAAAAAAATTCAACTGACGTCGAAACTGAAATGTCTATTATAGCTCATAGCTCGCTGTTGATTTTCTTCTGGCAGGAGGGAGTTGAATTTCAGTTCGGTGTGTTCAACTTCACTCAGAAAAATGACAAAAGGTTCAAAACACAGACTCTTTTTATATTCAAGCCGTTCGCGATGTGTAACAATTTTAAAATTATTTCTATTAATATTGGGTAAATCCTGCTTTATATAATGATATAAATGACAAATTAAACAAATTAAATTTTTATATTTTATTTACTAAAGTTTTCAACTTGGAAATTTTTCATGAAAATTAATTTAAAATTCTATACTTTGCCTACCAAATTGAAGAATAACCTTTCTTTTATAAGATGGAATGATTTTTCAAAGTTGAATAATCAATATCGTGAATGGCACATTAAAAAAATAGGATTAAAAATTTGTTGTTGAAAAAATGCGGAACTAAACACATTTGTCATTAAAATAGTTACATAATTCAAATAAACTTGAAAAAAAAAAACTAATCATTGTACAAGAAAAAAAAGATATCATTAGAAAGAGGAAAGATTAAATTTTATTTACATACTAATTTCATAGATATAACCTGATAAATAGCTGAGATATCGTAAGTTAAATTTTACGAAAATTTCACTGTTTTACCCATTTTCGTAGCATAAACAGGCCAGTTTGGGATATCTACTATTAGTTCCTTTATAAACTGAATATTTGCTTTTTGTTTAAATTGCATTTAAAAACAACTTATTTTAAACATGTGGGGCACATTGTTCTTTTTTATAAGTATATGAATCTAAAGGCTGGTCAACCTCTATATAGCAAGTTAACAACCAGTTTATACATTCAGTAGCCATTTTCTTTAAGATAATCTAATCATTTTCTTTAAGGTCATTTAAACATTTCTGTCCTATGATAACCTCATTTCAGAATATGATTGGAACCATTTGTTAAATTATGAAAATCTGCACAAAAGTTAGCTGTATAAATTGATATTACTAGCAATATTTAATTACCTTATCCGAGAAAAAAATGTTTTCCATTTATTGAGTTTGGAAAACTGTTGTCGTAACAGCATCAATAGTCACACAGCTGTAAATAAAAGATGATTTTTGTTGATTTTTCATTCCAGAACAAATTTAAAAAAATTGAAAATATGAATATAGAAAACGCTTTTACATGTTTGGTTAGAGCTATTATGTTATCAGAATATATAATTAAAGCAGTCCCAACCAATCCGGCATTATGATGCGACATAACCTGTTCAAGTTGCAATTTCTTTCTCACATATTTTTGGTCAAATCTTTAAAATATTTATATGGTTGAAAAGACAAGAAAATAATCTTTGTAAATATATAACTATCCATTGCATTAGATTTTAACTGAATTAAAATGGTAGATTCAGACAACCGAAAATGCAAAATATGATTATTTTCTATCAAAACTTATTTTTACACGTTCGTTTGTTTTGCAAAATAAAAGTGGCAAATCTATATAAATTTTCTTGAAATGTTATAAGCTACCAAAAGGCATACGATAGTGTACCCCACACATGGCTCCTGTGCTGTCTTGATCTATATAATATCCATCCGGTCATCAAGAAACTCATGGCAGTACAAATAAATATGTGGAAAACAACTATGGCATTAAGACACACTAATGGAACAATAAAAATCCCTGACGTCAAGATCTGAAGAGGAATCTTCCAAGGAGATAGCTTATCTCCTCTACTCTTTTGCTTCAAGCAAATTACTAAACAAAAGCCGAAGTGCCTACAATCTGAGCCAGGGCCGCAAACAAGATCTAAACAAAAGAGTCAACCACCTGCTCTTCATGGATGACCTCAAGCTGTATACTAGTTCAGATGCTGACTTAAGCCGACTCTTACAGGTTGTACATACCTTCTCCAAAGATATAGGAATGAAGTTCGGCCTGGACAAATGTGCCAAGTGCTCCCTCAGAGCTGGGAAGAAGATCCAAATGGAAAACATACAACTTGATGAAGATACTGACATCAAAGACCTTAAAGAACAGGAACAATGCAAATACCTTGGCATAGAAGAAAACGATTCAATTCAACATGCCAAGATGAGAGAAAAAATTGTCAGAATATATACGCTGTGTTAGAAAAATTTGCAAAACACAGCTTACAAACAAAAACAAAGTAACTGCCATTAACCAATTAGCTATGCCAGTGATAACATACAGCTTTGGAATTATTCATTGGCCACGAAAGGAAATTAATAGATTAGACACTAAAACGAGAAAAATGTTGACAATGTACAGAGTAGTGTACAGGAACCAGTGTCTACCAAGACTGTATCTGCCAAGAGGAGCAAGGGGTATGGGTCTCTCAGAAATTGACCATCAACATCGACCCACTATTGTGAGCACCGGCCAATATCTGATGAGCTTCCAGAACCCAAACCTTATGATCGTATGCCAACATCAAGAAACCAGAGCAAGCAGAACAACCTCTATCACGAAACTGGCCAAACATTTTAGACAGGACTGTCTTACAAATGAGGCAGAAACGGACAACAATCCTACCATGGAAATAGTCCTTTCATTACAGTAAACTGGAAGAATGGGCCAACCAACAACGTACTAAGTATTTCCTATGTGAATTATCCCAGGAATATATAGATAAGGAAGGCTCTGTAAACTGGCTGAAAAGAGAATCGTTCCACTATGATCAGGAGAGAATGATAATGGCTGCCCAAGATCAAGGCTTGATGACCAATGCCTTTAAAAAGATGAGTGGTCTCAGCAACAACAACAAGTGCAGGTTCTGCCACACAGAAGTAGAGAGTGTGAGTCACCTGCCATCCTGTTGTAAGATTCTCCTGGAGGATGGCTATTATATAATGCGACACAATGGAGTGTGTAAATATCTTCACTGGACTATTTGTAAAAAGTTGAATATCCAGTGTAGCAGCAAGTCCTGGGAGCATATACCAGAAAGAACAGTTGGAAATAAGTTATACACCATCCACTATGACTATGCAATCCCTACAGTTATATATCTAGAAAACGGAGCTGTTAAACCTGACATCGTAATACGGGACAAAAAGGAGAAAGTAGCAACCCTAGTTGAAGTCAGTGTCCCTAATGATGTAGGATTAAACAGAGCTGAAAGGGAAAAGATTACGAAATACCAAGGTACGTCATGAAAAGAAACTGGAATCTTAGGAAAATCTCCATCATATCAGTAATTATAAGAGCAACAGGATTAATGAAAAAGAATTTCAAAAACTATCTGGCGAGTATACCCGGTGAACCGAGTGCAAGAGATATACAAACAATTGCACTTAAAGGGACGGTTAGAATTTAAAAAAGATCTCTAGGTTGGAGTGTCTGAAATAGCCAGTGAATGTCTGGCATCTGGTAGGATGCCCCATCTCCAGCAAAAATGGAAAGATAAGAAAAAATAAGAGAGAAAAGTTTATTTTTACTTCTGACCTATTCCAAGTGAAATACAACCCAACAAATTTGAGGAAATTTCCTTCCAAATTTCGTAATTTGGCATTTTAAAGCTGTTTTGATTAAATTAAAACTAAATATATCACATTTGCTGACTTATTTACCTATCGTCCATATGTATATATATATATATACTTTGTTGCGCCTGGTGTTTATCTGAAACGAAAACAATATACGTGGGGGAAATCTTTGAAAATTATATTCGGTAATTAACGAAATTACTTTGGAAACATTTATTGTTCAAATTTTATAGAAATGTTTCAAAGTCTGTCATTTTTGTTCAATGTTATGAAATTTCGGGCAATTTTAACAAGAGCCAACAAAACAGAAAAGGAGTGAAAAAAAAACAAATATACAACAAATAAATGTTACCAAAGGTAAGATAGATAAGTTATTCTTCTACATACCTGGATAAGTTTTTTTTGTGTTTTTACTTATTTTAAAGCGTTTTTTTTAGTTAAAAAAAAAACTAGTGTCAACTCTGTTAAGTTAAAACGAAAAAAAAATGGCTGCATTAGACAGTTACGTGGAGTCTGGATAATCGCTCAAAAATCGAAAATTACACAAAATAATTACTCTACCACTAACCATAGGTTCGAGTTACAAGCCCACCTTCCCTTAAATATGTTGTACCACTAACCTAAAATCTGAGTGACAATCCCCCACCCCCTTAAAAAACTCCCTTAACCCTACCTCAAACTCTAGGTACGAGTGGCAAGCCTCCCTCCTAAAAAAACTTCCTTAACCGTACCAATACTCCTAAGTCTGAATGGCAAATCACCCTCCAAAGCAAAAACCCTTTAACCCTACCACTAACCCTAAGTTCGAGTGGAAAACCCCTATCCAACAAAAAAACCTTCTTAAAACCACAAAAAAAAAAGAAGCAGGCCCTCCCCCATTCAAATAAAAACGCTCAGGATTTATCTCCTATAGAACCCCCCCCCCCCCCCCCCCCCCCCGCTAAAATGGCCCTGAAAATTTGTGAAACTAATCTCCCACTTTCAATTGTAAAGTAATTGTTTTTTTGTTTTCAGGGTGTTCACACGTAATTGCCCTGAGCCCTACCACAAACCCAAAGTCCGAGTGACAATCCCCCTCCCACAAAGACCCTCTTAAAACCACATATAATCGTCTTAAAAAAGCTGACCCCCCCAAAAAATACGCACAGAATTTTATCTCTCATAGAAAAACAATTGGTTAGCTGTCCTAAAACGCTGTAATGGCCTAAAAAAAATGTTTTCTTTCTGTCAAGTATTTCAGGGTTTTCACACATAATTGCCTTAAAAAAAGGTAGAATCTCATATTTTAGGGAATTATCTACAATAATACCAAAGAAATCTTGCAATACATTCATTTTTAAACGGTCCTAGTATTAGATTTCAGTTTCTTGTACATAAAATACATTACAATTCAACTTTGAGTTTTCTAACTTCTTTTTTTTTTTTTTTAATTGATACATGGTATTTTTAAGGTATTTCAGCATATTTATGTGCATTTACTGCAGATTATTTAGAAACCGCTCAATTCCGAAGATTTTCAGTGGCATATTCTGATTCCTTGTACAAAAATAGACTTATATGGCAAATTTCATTGCTTAATCCTGTGTTCTAACAAAGATATAACATTTTTACTAAAAAAATAGTGTAAAAAATGTAACAAAACCCATATGATCTTTAAGAGGGGAAAATATCCAATCGTGCAAAGCACAAAAATAGTCATAACTTATTTTTAATCAGATTTTAAAAAAGTACTAACTTCCTTATTTTTAATAAGATTTTTAAAATTTAAAGATTCTTTCTTAGATCAAGCTCTTTCTATATATGCCATCATTGAGCTATTTTAAGCAATTTAATTTTTTTCATTTGTATTGCTAGTAAAAATCTACACTGATCATTTTTATCATCAAAAACTTCAATATTTGAGTATAATTTTGAAATTCGTTTGATGAAATGTGAAATAGATGCTTTAAAATGTTAAAGATGAATTTGAAGAAAGTAAATATGTAAAATTAAATTTCAAAATACAAATATTTTAAAAGAATCATCTATTTTTACAAATGATTGGAATTTATTTGTCAGGAAGATACAGAAGTAATTGTACAGCTCTTATGTTAACTATTTCCAAAAACAAATAATGAGAGCGTTATGTAATCATTATAAATTTCCCAATTATGATTTTTTCACTTGTAATGCAAGATAACTTTACTTTTATTTTCAATTTTCTTGCATTAAAACCTTTATTTTTTCGTTTTTATTGCTTTACAATAAGATATTTTTTATTTTATTTAATTTTCTTTTCTTTATACTCTTATTGATAAGAAATTGAAAATTATAAAGAGTTGTAAATAATTTGTTTCAAAACATAAATGTTGGATTTTTGTATTTGTTTCCATACTAAATTTAATTTTAAGTGCCTTTTTAAAAGAAGAAATATTGAAAATTGTTGTTTGATGAATTGGGTATAGCCAATAAATATAGTAGTCTATAAACAAATTTATTTTTTGCTGCATTTTACAAACTCCAAGTAACTGATACTTGCAGTTAAAAGATGTGCAACATTTTTGGTTTTCTCGGGGAATACTGGAGAGATGATTATGCAATATTACAACAACAACAACAAAAAGAAATTATCTTTCTTTCTTTGCAGACTAGCTCTTTTAGCTTTAGATTATTATCTTTCATATAAAACAAACACTTTATTAAAAAGAATGCATTTAAATTTCATTCTTTTTTTCATCAAATATTGGTGATAGTTATCATATTTGGTTTAACATCCGTTTTACATGCTGGCATGTGTTGGATGACTTTTAGAAATTGACTTCCAAACTAACCTATTTCTGGCCAGGTCTTTATTTAGTTACTACCACCAATATTTGAAACGGGCAAAATATTCCTTGAATATAATTTTTATTTTCGCTAAATTTCTTTCACATTCAGTTTTGACCGTAAAATTCTGAAAGGTCATCCCAATTTGTTTAAAAATCATTTAACTTGTTCAGTTTGTAGTAAGTAATTGAGAGTAGTTTCCTTTATTTTGATAATCTCCCCTTTGGAGAACTCTTCTGTTTCTACTACCAATGTATCAACACTGTATGCTGAATAAAGCTTTCCCAAGTCTACTGCTTTTTCTGTTTCTTATTACAGTTTACTTTTAATTTTAAAATGGAACCCAAGTCTAAATTAACATGTTTTGTTGTATTTCAAAGTAATTTTCATAAATGTGTTTAATAGATTGGTCATTTAGAGCAATTCTTCTTTCATTTAAATTGAATTGTATTTAATAATTTGCAGCTACAGATTTGTTTTTTGTTTCTAGTACATGCAGCCATAATTGCAATAAATGATGCCATTGAACATCAAGATGCTGCAGAAACAACAAAAGCTCTCCAGAATCCAGCTGCTATGTTGGTGAATTGTATAGAAGAATTCTCAGATTCTTATCAAATTGTCTTGTTGGAGGCTAAAGAGGTTAAAGCTGAAAATGCTAGGAACAAGGTAAGACCTGCTATGACTTAAATAGATCAACAAAAAAATAGCTATTCTGATATCAATATTAATAAGTACTCTACCTTTTCCTTATTTCAATCACTTTAAATATAACTTTAGATATTATATATAAAATTATTGACCTTTCATGTTTACTTTTAATTGCACAAGTATATACCTTCTATGTATATAATTTGTCCTGTTAGATGGGGTTGTAGAATGACTGCAGTTAGCACATTCTCAACAGAGCCACTTTAGATCATGGGTGGTGACCCGTGATGCTTAAAGATAGAATCCTGGTGGCTGAGCAGCTAATAACTATGGAACTAAAAGGCCATAAGACAGGTGGCTGGTCACTTCTAGCCTTGTCATATCTAACCCACACCAAATAGAACTGACAGCTTACACTCCTCCTCAAACCATCACTTGAACCACTAACTTCCTTTCTCAAATATGACAGAAAGCAGTGGCTGAGGGTCAATCAATTTGGAAGAGAGGAATTGACATGACTGCTAAGCCCAAATGATCTCATGTTTTGATATGAGAAATAATAGAGTATGGGTGCTATGAGATCCCTCTCCAAATGAGTATACCTTCCACTTAGCCATGTTATGGCAAGGTGAATGGATTTCCTCCTTGCCATGCCCCAATTTTGGACTCTGAGTAGAGCATGTGGTTGATGAAGCAAATAAAAAAATTATCTATAGCCCCAAAACAATCATCCAAGAGACATAAACTCTGATTCGGAGACAGAATACAAAAGCAAAAAATTCTCCCAATTCATTAGACTTGAAGTAATTAATGATAAACAGTTCATCAAAATGTCACCATTCAAAAGATGCACTTTAGCAGAATTAAACCAAAAAAATGTCAAAACAACTTTGAAATGGAACATTACTTGTTGAGGTAAAAAAAAATGGAACATTACTTGTTGAGGTAAAAAAAAATGGAACATTACTTGTTGAGGTAAAAAAAAAGTATGTGGATAAATTACTACAAACAGATCAGCAACAGGTAATCAGTAACACCTCAATAATAGTTAAAAAATAAAAATTTTTTTTTAAAAAGATAGTACTCAGTGGTGTTACAATTGCACACTGACCTTTAAACCAGAGCTATGAGTTTCCCTTCCTCAAACAATAATCATTTGTTTAAAAATACAACTTAAATAAAACAAATTAAAAACTGATCAGCTTCCCTTTGCTTTTTATTAATGGAAGACTTCAATGCTCATCACAGCAAAATGTGGAGCTGCGTCAACTTCAACCAGATTAGGTAAACCATAGAATCTTTGGAAGAATCATATGATCTATGCGTTCTTAATAACAACCCCATTTATATCCAGATTCCAGTACATCAGCCATTGACATATGTTCGCCATCAATCTTCAGACTTCCACTGATCAATCTCCAAATCACACGTAGAACTAACTTTGACACAAAAAAACATAATCAGCCAAAGTAAGTTTCGAAAAATCCAAGACGCGTACCATAATCATACAACTCTTTATGCGCATGTCAAAAAATGTTTGATGAAACAGGGGCAGAGCAGCAACCAACATATACACCCATAAACAAATCAGACTGTCAGATGCTTCCATCTAAACAGCTGAATTACAAATTGTAAAAATGTTACTAGAAATAAGGAAGAAAAAATACTTTTAAAACTCATTGTCTATCCTGACAGCAATTTAAAGGAAACCCAAATCATCCTTACATGCATGAAATATTGGAAAGATGCCACTATTTGATTAGAACTGGCAGATAATAGTCCTGACCTGGCTTCTTAGCTATGTTGGCATTAAAGGAAATCAAAATGATACTTACAAAGGAAGCAACTAAATAACACAATTCTTAAATAGCAATCCTTAAACTTCCATATACAGACTAAAAAACTATGATCACAAATGTGCCTACCGTAAATAATAAAAGCTTCTATAGGAGAAATCAAATATACCATTAAATATATTTCCAGAACTTAACAAATAACTACTTTATAAATACATTGTATAGTACAAAATGGCCTCTAGAGATGTTGTGCCATACCGCCTCCCCCATTCTATGTATACTGCAAATTTGTTAACTATTTATCTACTTATGAAGTTGTTTTAGATTATTACTTTGATGTTTTGTAAATTCTGTGAATAATTAGTAATCCTTAGAAGTTTGATTTGCTCTATTGATATAGTTGTTTTGTTGACTAAAAAAAAGAGTGACATAATTAGTATTTGATTACGTCAATTTTACACAAGTATTTGAAAGGGTCCTTTACAGCTTTTGATCAATTGTTTGAAGGGTACTTTACAGCTTTTGTTCAACTGTTTGGAGGTTACTTTACAGCTTTTGATCAAGTGTTTGGAGAGTACTTTACAGCTTTTGATCAAGTGTTTGGAGAGTACTTTACAGCTTTTGATCAAGTGTTTGGAGGGTACTTTACAGCTTTTGATCAAGTGTTTGGAGAGTACTTTACAGCTTTTGATCAAGTGTTTGGAGAGTACTTTACAGCTTTTGATCAAGTGTTTGGAGAGTACTTTACAGCTTTTGATCAAGTGTTTGGAGGGTACTTTACAGCTTTTGATCAAGTGTTTGGAGAGTACTTTACAGCTTTTGATCAAGTGTTTGGAGAGTACTTTACAGCTTTTGATCAAGTGTTTGGAGGGTACTTTACAGCTTTTGATCAAGTGTTTGGAGGGTACTTTACAGCTTTTGATCAAGTGTTTGGAGAGTACTTTACAGCTTTTGATCAAGTGTTTGGAGGGTACTTTACAGCTTTTGATCAAGTGTTTGGAGAGTACTTTACAGCTTTTGATCAAGTGTTTGATCAAGTGTTTGATGGGTACTTTGCAGCTTTTGATCAAGTGTTTGATGGGTACTTTGCAGCTTTTGATCAAGTGTTTGATGGGTACTTTGCAGCTTTTGATCAATTGTTTGAAGGGTACTTTACAGCTTTTGTTCAACTGTTTGGAGGTTACTTTACAGCTTTTGATCAAGTGTTTGGAGAGTACTTTACAGCTTTTGATCAAGTGTTTGGAGGGTACTTTACAGCTTTTGATCAAGTGTTTGGAGGGTACTTTACAGCTTTTGATCAAGTGTTTGATCAAGTGTTTGATGGGTACTTTGCAGCTTTTGATCAAGTGTTTGATGGGTACTTTGCAGCTTTTGATCAAGTGTTTGATGGGTACTTTGCAGCTTTTGATCAAGTGTTTGATGGGTACTTTGCAGCTTTTGATCAAGTGTTTGATGGGTACTTTGCAGCTTTTGATCAAGTGTTTGATGGGTACTTTGCAGCTTTTGATCAAGTGTTTGATGGGTACTTTGCAGCTTTTGATCAAGTGTTTGATGGGTACTTTGCAGCTTTTGATCAAGTGTTTGATGGGTACTTTACAGCTTTTGATCAATTGTTTGATGGGTAATTTACAGCTTTTGATCAATTGTTTGATGGGTACTTTACAGCTTTTGATCAATTGTTTGATGGGTACTTTACAGCTTTTGATCAACTGTTTGATGGGTACTTTACAGCTTTTGATCAATTGTTTGATGGGTACTTTACAGCTTTTGATCAATTGTTTGATGGGTACTTTACAGCTTTTGATCAATGGTTTGATGGGTACTTTACAGCTTTTGATCAATTGTTTGATGGGTACTTTACAGCTTTTGATCAATTGTTTGATGGGTACTTTACAGCTTTTGATCAACTGTTTGATGGGTACTTTACAGCTTTTGATCAATTGTTTGATGGGTACTTTACAGCTTTTGATCAATTGTTTGAAGGGTACTTTACAGCTTTTGTTCAACTGTTTGGAGGTTACTTTACAGCTTTTGATCAAGTGTTTGGAGAGTACTTTACAGCTTTTGATCAAGTGTTTGGAGGGTACTTTACAGCTTTTGATCAAGTGTTTGATGGGTACTTTACAGCTTTTGATCAAGTGTTTGATGGGTACTTTGCAGCTTTTGATCAAGTGTTTGATGGGTACTTTGCAGCTTTTGATCAAGTGTTTGATGGGTACTTTGCAGCTTTTGATCAAGTGTTTGATGGGTACTTTGCAGCTTTTGATCAAGTGTTTGATGGGTACTTTGCAGCTTTTGATCAAGTGTTTGATGGGTACTTTGCAGCTTTTGATCAAGTGTTTGATGGGTACTTTGCAGCTTTTGATCAAGTGTTTGATGGGTACTTTGCAGCTTTTGATCAAGTGTTTGATGGGTACTTTGCAGCTTTTGATCAAGTGTTTGATGGGTACTTTGCAGCTTTTGATCAAGTGTTTGATGGGTACTTTGCAGCTTTTGATCAAGTGTTTGATGGGTACTTTACAGCTTTTGATCAATTGTTTGATGGGTACTTTACAGCTGTTGATCAATTGTTTGATGAGTACTTTACAGCTTTTGATCAATCGTTTGATGGGTACTTTACAGCTTTTGATCAATCGTTTGATGGGTACTTTACAGCTTTTGATCAATTGTTTGATGGGTACTTTATAGCTTTTGATCAATTGTTTGATGGGTACTTTACAGCTTTTGATCAATTGTTTGATGGGTACTTTACAGCTTTTGATCAATTGTTTGATGGGTACTTTACAGCTTTTGATCAATCGTTTGATGGGTACTTTACAGCTTTTGATCAATTGTTTGATGGGTACTTTACAGCTTTTGATCAATTGTTTAATGGGTACTTTACAGCTTTTGATCAATTGTTTGATGGGTACTTTATAGCTTTTGATCAATTGTTTGATGGGTACTTTACAGCTTTTGATCAATTGTTTGATGGGTACTTTATAGCTTTTGATCAACTGTTTGATGGGTACTTTACAGCTTTTGATCAATTGTTTGATGGGTACTTTACAGCTTTTGATCAATCGTTTGATGGGTACTTTACAGCTTTTGATCAATCGTTTGATGGGTACTTTACTGCTTTTGATCAATTGTTTGATGGGTACTTTACAGCTTTTGATCAATTGTTTGATGGGTACTTTACAGCTTTTGATCAATTGTTTGATGGGTACTTTACAGCTTTTGATCAATTGTTTGATGGGTACTTTACAGCTTTTGATCAATTGTTTGATGGGTACTTTACAGCTTTTGATCAATTGTTTGATGGGTACTTTACAGCTTTTGATCAATTGTTTGATGGGTACTTTACAGCTTTTGATCAATTGTTTGATGGGTACTTTACAGCTTTTGATCAATTGTTTGATGGGTACTTTACAGCTTTTGATCAATTGTTTGATGGGTACTTTATAGCTTTTGATCAACTGTTTGATGGGTACTTTACAGCTTTTGATCAATCGTTTGATGGGTACTTTACAGCTTTTGATCAATCGTTTGATGGGTACTTTACAGCTTTTGATCAATTGTTTGATGGGTACTTTACAGCTTTTGATCAATTGTTTGATGGGTACTTTACAGCTTTTGATCAATTGTTTGATGGGTACTTTACAGCTTTTGATCAATTGTTTGATGGGTACTTTACAGCTTTTGATCAATTGTTTGATGGGTACTTTACAGCTTTTGATCAATTGTTTGATGGGTACTTTACAGCTTTTGATCAATTGTTTGATGGGTACTTTACAGCTTTTGATCAATTGTTTGATGGGTACTTTACAGCTTTTGATCAATTGTTTGATGGGTACTTTACAGCTTTTGATCAATTGTTTGATGGGTACTTTACAGCTTTTGATCAATTGTTTGATGGGTACTTTACAGCTTTTGATCAATTGTTTGATGGGTACTTTACAGCTTTTGATCAATTGTTTGATGGGTACTTTACAGCTTTTGATCAATTGTTTGATGGGTACTTTACAGCTTTTGATCAATTGTTTGATGGGTACTTTACAGCTTTTGATCAATTGTTTGATGGGTACTTTACAGCTTTTGATCAATTGTTTGATGGGTACTTTACAGCTTTTGATCAATTGTTTGATGGGTACTTTACAGCTTTTGATCAATTGTTTGATGGGTACTTTACTGCTTTTGATCAATTGTTTGATGGGTACTTTACAGCTTTTGATCAATCGTTTGATGGGTACTTTACAGCTTTTGATCAATTGTTTGATGGGTACTTTACAGCTTTTGATCAATTGTTTGATGGGTACTTTACAGCTTTTGATCAATCGTTTGATGGGTACTTTACAGCTTTTGATCAATGGTTTGATGGGTACTTTACAGCTTTTGATCAATTGTTTGATGGGTACTTTATAGCTTTTGATCAACTGTTTGATGGGTACTTTACAGCTTTTGATCAATTGTTTGATGGGTACTTTACAGCTTTTGATCAATTGTTTGATGGGTACTTTACAGCTTTTGATCAATTGTTTGATGGGTACTTTACAGCTTTTGATCAATTGTTTGATGGGTACTTTACAGCTTTTGATCAATTGTTTGATGGGTACTTTACAGCTTTTGATCAATTGTTTGATGGGTACTTTACTGCTTTTGATCAATTGTTTGATGGGTACTTTACAGCTTTTGATCAATCGTTTGATGGGTACTTTACAGCTTTTGATCAATTGTTTGATGGGTACTTTACAGCTTTTGATCAATTGTTTGATGGGTACTTTACAGCTTTTGATCAATCGTTTGATGGGTACTTTACAGCTTTTGATCAATGGTTTGATGGGTACTTTACAGCTTTTGATCAATTGTTTGATGGGTACTTTATAGCTTTTGATCAACTGTTTGATGGGTACTTTACAGCTTTTGATCAATTGTTTGATGGGTACTTTACAGCTTTTGATCAATTGTTTGATGGGTACTTTACAGCTTTTGATCAATTGTTTGATGGGTACTTTACAGCTTTTGATCAATTGTTTGATGGGTACTTTACAGCTTTTGATCAATTGTTTGATGGGTACTTTATAGCTTTTGATCAACTGTTTGATGGGTACTTTACAGCTTTTGATCAATCGTTTGATGGGTACTTTACAGCTTTTGATCAATCGTTTGATGGGTACTTTACAGCTTTTGATCAATTGTTTGATGGGTACTTTATAGCTTTTGATCAACTGTTTGATGGGTACTTTACAGCTTTTGATCAATCGTTTGATGGGTACTTTACAGCTTTTGATCAATTGTTTGATGGGTACTTTACAGCTTTTGATCAATCGTTTGATGGGTACTTTACAGCTTTTGATCAATTGTTTGATGGGTACTTTACAGCTTTTGATCAATTGTTTGATGGGTACTTTATAGCTTTTGTATCAACTGTTTGATGGGTACTTTACAGCTTTTGATCAATCGTTTGATGGGTACTTTACAGCTTTTGATCAATGGTTTGATGGGTACTTTACAGCTTTTGATCAATTGTTTGATGGGTACTTTATAGCTTTTGATCAACTGTTTGATGGGTACTTTACAGCTTTTGATCAATTGTTTGATGGGTACTTTACAGCTTTTGATCAATTGTTTGATGGGTACTTTACAGCTTTTGATCAATTGTTTGATGGGTACTTTACAGCTTTTGATCAATTGTTTGATGGGTACTTTACAGCTTTTGATCAATTGTTTGATGGGTACTTTACAGCTTTTGATCAATTGTTTGATGGGTACTTTACAGCTTTTGATCAATCGTTTGATGGGTACTTTTATATATGAACCTCTATCAGTTGTTTCACTTCATGATTTGCATTAATGATTACTCGATTAACAATTTAATTTGAAATTTTAAAGTTTAAATTTTGCTGTGAACATTTTCTAATACAAGTTTACTATGTTATTTTTATATTTTTATTTTTTATGTAAGATACAGGTATATATTTAAAAAAAAACGATTATGCTTGAATAATTGAAGATTTAAAAATTTTTGTTTCAGAGTATTGATCCAAACAGTACATATGAAGCTGATGCTTATGATGAATTATTAACCCAAGCTGAGATTCAAGGTTACTTAAATAAAGTTAACAGTAAGTTCATCTTTGTTTGCACTTTTTTAATAGTATTTATCAAACTGTTGGGGGCTTGTGAAGGGTCCGCAAGGAAAACACTAATTCGGAGATTAGAGAAACAAGTGTATTGAAAAAATTAGAATACAACAGAACAAAAGTGGTTGTACGTCTGCCTTGATTGCCAGTATCAGACTGGTGTGGTTCCTGGTATTTACTTCCTTCCTACCGCAGGAAGATGTGGCACAAGGCCGGAAGGTGAAGGAGTGTCAAGCCAGCGCCACTAAAGAAAAAGAATGCTGGCCTATAAAAAGAATTGCCTGGGCAGCCCTGTAAGCATTTCCCAGTCAAGACGCCTCAGGCAGTAAGCAATAAACTTACTCCACCCCAAAGAGGGGAGGCAAGACCTGGGAGGGTGGACCTACTAGGACTACCCAGGATTAATACCTCAGCCCGTCGAAAATGCCCAGTTCCTTCCAGACTGATTGTTGAGAACGAATCCTCGACTGATATTGACCAGTCCAAAGTCTGTAAGCAACTGACGTTACAGAAATACCGCACGGGCTGGTGTGGACCTAACACTGAGAAGCATGCACTCCCAGTATTTATGGTGAGTGGAAGAGTTAAAGTAGTCCATATAGGTAACGTACCATAACACAAACTTAATGAGATTCATATAGGTTTTAAAAAAAAGTTCTTTAAAATCAATTTTTAATTCCTAGGTGGACATCCTTGGCAAAAAATGTCAATTCTGAGGCTTTTTTGGAAATTTATTTAAGATTCCCTGTGATTCCTTTGCCTCTTTGTTTGTTGAGAGAACTAACAAACTGTTTCAATTTGTTTCAAGGATAGTTTATTTCATATGCAGCTGTGAAAACTGCAATCAAGAAAAAGATTGACATAAATACAAGGACAAAAGTGTACATGGAAATAAAAAGGTACAATGTTTTACAAATGAATAACACATAAAAATGAGAGAAATAGACATGACAGCGATAGCAGACACATGTGAGACAAACAAATTTTTGGTGCTTATGCTGATTAGCGGACCATTAAAAAAATTATTTTTTTATAAAAACAGTATTATATATTTATTCAGTGTTATCTTCTTACTCACTGTGCAAAAAAGTAGAAAAAATTATCCACTAGAACTTTAATTACAAGTATTTTTCCATTCTACGTATCGTACCAGCGATTCGTTCAGAGACGCCATGTTGTTTTTTATTATGATTTCGCAAGTTGATTATCTCCCCTGCGAAATCTTCTTTCTTTAGAAACAAACTGAAGTCTCTGTGAACGAATCGCTGTTACGATACGCAGAATGGAAAAATACTTTTAAAGTTCTAGTGGATAATTTTTTCTACTTTTTTGTACAGTAAGATTATAATGCTTAATAAGTATATATTACTTTTTTTTTATTTAAAAATTTTTTTACTGTGGCCGCTCATCTGCATAAGCACCAACTTTTTTTTTTCAAGACTACATGGAATGAGGAAGGTGACTGCCAAAATATACAAGTAAAATGTCTAGAAATATTGAATATATTTTCTATTAAACACAAAGCTCTAAGTTAATTGATGTCTAAATATGGCATTCAAGCTAAATAAAAGTTTTGGCTTAATTCGTTGGCATTTTTAGGGGCTAAAGAAAAACTGCTACTACATTTAACTGATCGACCCGGGTGGACGAACGATGAATGAAGCGACCTGTTCTCTCCAGGAGTCGAATCTCAAAAGGGAATGGTATCCCTTCTACCGTATCACTTTGCCTAAGAGGACTGACTGAATCACTACCTAAGTGTCGGGCCTCTACCATATTCTAATTTTTATGCTACGTAGAGCACAAAATTACCTATCCTCTTTATATAGAACAATCTTTTTTTTACCTTTATATTCATAAGTAATTTCTTAACGGAGAGAAATTTTAAAACTCACACTCTTTCAGACACAAAGATACAGGAAATGGGTGTGCCACAAGGAAGTATATTGTCCGTTACTTTATTCAAGATAAAAATTAATAATATTGTAAAAAGTCTTCGGCCTGGTATGGAAGGCTCATTATATGTACATGACTTTTTAATTTGCCATGCATCCAAAAACATCCACATGACTGAACGCCAACTATAACAATGCCTGAATAAAATAAATCAATGGACAGTTGAAAATGGTTTTTAAAAATTCCAAAATAAAACCAAACGCATGCACTGTGATCCAGTTTTAAAACTAGAAGGAATAGAAATACGTGTGGTACAACAGCATAAATTCGTTGGGATCATCTTTGACTCCAAACTAACGTTTATTCCACACATAACACATCTAAAAACTAAATGCAGCAAGGTCATCCAACTGATGAATGTAACACACTAACTGGAGTGCAGACAAGTACACAGTATTAAAATTATACCGAACACTTGTTCGATCCAAACTACAGCTGCTTCATCTATGGATTAACCCGAAAATTGTACCTAAAAACATTAGAAACGGTTCACCACTAAGGAGACTGTGACTGGCGCTGGGAGCCTTCCAAACATCTCCTGTTGAAAGTTTGTACAGGAAGCTCCAGAAACTAGCCTTACAATACTATATAAAGCTGAAGTCATAACCACTGAGCCAGCGTACAATACCATATTCAAACCAAATTACAAATAACTGTACCAGGAAAAAAATGCAATAAAACCTATTGTCCTCCAAATTGAAAAAATAATCAAAGAAACCAGCAGCATCCCACTCAAAAAGATGCATGATATCATCCAACCAACAATACCACCGTGGGAAATAACACAACCAAAAGTAAACTTGGATATGAATAAACTCAATAAAATTACTGCGCATCCTTTCATTTTTCAAGAAAAATTGGTACTTGTTCAGATATTGACCCTAATTTCCGTGACTGCCCGGCAGCAGCAAGCCGACAGCTAACGGAAGCGTCCGAGACCTGCCGAGTCGGCAGACGACAACAATGTAAGACGATGAATATACGAAAAAGAAATGCATATATTTTTATACAAAAAATGAAATAAATGAACAAACCCATAGCTGAAATAAATAAACTTTTTTTTTATTATTATTTTTTAACCATTTTTGTAAGAACTTTTGTAGAAACGCTAACTTTTTAAACCATTTTTTTTTTAAACTGAAATAAACTGTTTTTTAAACTTTAAAACGCAAAAATAATAGAAACTGTTTTTTTTTTTTTTGTAACTTTTGTAAACCATTTTTTTTTTTTGCAATTACGCATTGTTTTTTTTTTTTTGCATTATTTTAGCTTTTTTTGGAGGGTTTTTTTTCTTTTTTTTTGCATTAGGCATTTGTTTCCTTCATTACATTCTTTTCCTGGAGGGGTAAGGGCTTGTTTTTCGTTTTTGGAGGGAGGCTTAGCGAAATACAGGCAGAAGAGGAGGATGGGGTCGTCGCCGAGGATGTGGAAGGAGGCGGAGCAGAAGATTGTTGGTCGCCGACGCCTGGATAAAGTATGGCTATCTGCGATAATATGGCGTCGAAAGGGTCTTTTTTGAAAGTCTGACGCCACATGAATTCCCGCAGATAGCCGTCTATCAGGGTCCTGCTCGTCCCGCATTCTTTCTTGTTCCTCTGCTTCGCTTCCTTCCACATTCTCTCGACATGATTAGTCGTCGGGTCCACGAAATGTTGGGCGTGATTCACGGTTAGGTGGCGATATCCATCCTCCTCTCCTAACCTGCTGTAAGCCCTCCAGCAATCGGAGACGACCGTGGTCCCAGGGGCGACGTACTGTCTGATTATTGGAAGGAGGGTTTCGGCATTTCTGTTTGGTACCGTCACCAGGAAACCCTCCTTCTCTGCGGGGTCGTATCCCCCGAAGACCCAGAGTGGCTGAAGAACACGGCCGACGTTGTTTTTCCTACGGTTGAACAGACTCTCGTCTATCTCAACCGTCGTATGCCCTGGGCCTCCGAGTCGTCTGGGGTTTCGGGCTAGGTGTTTGCTGCACACCTCCCGCAGGAAATTTTTCCAGTCCACTTGCGTGGCTCTAGACAGTACGCCGCATTCCTTTAATAAGTTTTCCCCGGTCGCCATATCCTGGGACCACAGATATATCATCTTCAAAATTGTTGAAATTGCGAGTTTTGACCGCGAAAAAAACTGTCCCCGATCGCAACGAAATCCAAGCCCGGCATTCCTGGGTGGGGCATCTCCAGGCATATTTCTCCGTCACATTCTTTCGCGGTACTAGCCGGCAAAGTCGGCCGCCGCCGCATCGCATAACTTTTGCCAGCAGAGCTTTCTGCTGGCAAAAGTTAATGCACTGCTCCGGAGAGGCAATTGTACGACACAACACTTCGAAATTCATTTTCTACAAGTGCCAAGCGTCTCTCCTTCAAATCAATATCGTCTGCCAGCCTCGTTTTCGATTCGGCAGGTCTCGGACGCTTCCGTTAGCTGTCGGCTTGCTGCTGCCGGGCAGTCACGGAAATTAGGGTCAATATCTGAACAAGTACCGAAAAATTAAATAAAATCCTAGGTTGTTATCCCAAATATACCGCTATATTTACAGATGGATCTAAGGACAAGAACACAACAGGATGTGTGTTGCATAGCCGTCCCGTCATGGGTCGTGGCAGTTCTAGCTTACCTGGTGTATCAGCTTCGTCCTGGCACGGAGGGAGTGAGAGAATATCACTGCTTAATTCATGTTTAACGCTAACCCCGACTGGCGTCCCAGCCGGAGGTCGCTAACATGCGTCTACACGCACCAAATTCTGGAAAGCAAGAGAGCGGATATCGTCACAGCGGAAGTGACAACGAGACTTCTGCTGCTCCTGCTAACATCATCATCATCATCATCATAACCATCAGCATCATTATTTAACATGTGCAGCTGTACATGAAAACCAAACTATCCAACAACATCTTCCTAAAGAAACATCCATTTTCAGTGCAGAATCCAATGCCATAGATTTAGCACTTGATATCATCTCTTAGAGTAAAAAGAAAAACTTAATTATTCTTTCCGACTCAATTAACAACATTGAAGAATAGAAATCTGGGTAACCCACTGATCGTCAAACTGTTATGTAGAATAACATCATTGCTGAACACCAAAGTTATTATACTTTGTTGGATCACAAGTCACATAAGAATTCAGGGAAATTATAAGGCTGACACAGCGGCCAAAACTGCCCCAAAAGAGCCCCTCAACAACAAATTTAAATTTCCACACACAGACGTCAAGACAAACATCCAAGCATATATCCGTAAGAAATGGCAATCTAGATGGAGTAGTAATCCATTCAATAAATTGTGGACAATACAACTTGATCTAGGAGATTGGAGGCAGGGCTGTAAAAAGTCACGAAGGGAGGAAATCATCCTCTCTCGACTCAGTATTGGCCACACAAAAGCTACGCATTCATTTCTGCTTGAGCAGAAGGAGCCACCATGGTGTGCGACTTGTCGAGTACCATACACAGTGAAACACTTTGTTAGAATGTGTTAATTTTGCTCCCATGCGACAAAAATACTACAATGTTGGTACTATGAAGGAACTATTTAGAGACATCATAGTAGAAATCATAATGTCCTTTCTGAAAATGGTGGGTTTATACCCCAAAATTTAATATCTATAAACCAAACTTCTCTAGGAAAAAGTTAATTACTGTTTACTCAAGAAATATGCACATATAAAAGAAATTCATCCAAATCTGTTAAACATTTGAAAATATTATAAACCTCAAGCATAAAATACTTTTAGCAATATAAATGGAGTCAGCATTAAATAACCCCAAAGGGTTGATATGCCGTAAAACAAAACAAAGCAAACTTTCATTTGAATACAGTTCAATGACTCATTGCTACATGGCTTTGTTTGAATTGAGAATTTATTGTTCATCTATTCATTGCTGCTGTGCTTGTGACATTAATCTCTTCATGAAAACAAAAAATCATTTTATATAGACCAGACATAGGTCAACCCTTCATCTCTAATGCGATTGAAATATATACCATTCATCTATCTTCGATGGTATGATGTCGTTGAAAGAATGGAAAAGAGTTCTTGAGTTAATAGATGTAGAACAATTGATGCAGCAGGGTTAATTCATATGAGAAAGCCAAATAAATGAGAGGAAGTAATATGGATGGACTTGAGAAAGCGGGATAAATCAAGAACTGGCCAGGGATAGGTTATTTTGAAAGTCAAGTTCTAAATGCCATCCAACACATGCCAGCATGTAAAACGGACATTAAACTGAATATGATGATGATATTTTTTTGTAATCTATGGACATAACAGATGTTTAAAAATCTTTCCGTATAAACTTTATCCATCCAAATGAGTAAAATTTTCTTTTTAGCAGAGATGATAAAAGATGGCTAATCGTATAATTGCATCATTTTCTAATTAATTAAATCGCATTGATTAAGCATTGTGAAATTGTAACTCTTCCAATCACATACAGAATTTCTCTCAAAAACCGATTCTTTATTTCAGCTCTAATGTGTTTGGATTCTCTAAATGATGCACTTTTGAAAAACGATCGTAAAGCTCTATTGGATGCCTTGACTTCGAATTTTCTTTCTTTGAAGAATGTTAATGCCAATAATATTGACTTTTACATGAAGACCTTACAGGAATCGTTGGAACTAAAAAAGGTTTGTGTCATTTTTTTTTTTTTTTTTTCTTTAATTAAAATTATTAAAAGAAAATTGTACAATTTGCTGGTGTGTACAAATTCTGAAACAATTTTTTGTCTGAGAGGAAAGATATAAATGAATTTTTGGTAGAAAAAAAAGCAAATTTAATTAATGTATTTACAAATAGAATTTATTAAAATTCTTATTCAAGAAACATTGCAATAAAAAATAAGATCTTTTATCATATTTTGAATGCAATTCTACAAAAATACCAAAACGAAACCATATCACAAGCCTGAAATATATTCCTGTATTTTTTTTCTTATGACTATAATGCTAGTTTATAGTTTGCTTGATGGATTCTTGTTACTTAATAAAGTTCAAACCACCTCACATACATAAATACATCTATCAGGAAAACTATGACCAATTGGGTCACCTGATGCGCTTTGTTTATAGTGTTTGAATCCAGAAAAAGTGAGTTTGAAAAGTCAGTTGTTAAAAATAACAACAAATTGACAAAGTAGGATTATTTTAACATGTATTTTGTGTGATTAAAATATATAGAGAAAAAAGGGTTCAAGAAACATGCGTTAACTCAGCTTTTGTATGATAATAGATTATAACATAAAAATCAATCTCTCGAAATCAAGACAACAGAAATGCTCAATATCCATTCTGATTTCAGATTTATAACTGAATGAAGGTGACTTATCTTTACACTGGACTGCAGTTTCATGGATCACTTAATAAAATTGCTTACTTCTAGCAATATAAATGAAAGAATTGAAATTGCTTAAAATCTCTCAATAATGACATACATAGAAAGAGCTTGATGATCTAAGATAGAATCTTTTACAAGTTTTTAAAATCGGATCAAAAATAAGAAAGTTATGACTATTTCTGTGCCCACGCACAGTTTGATATTTCCCCTCTTTAAGACCATATGCGTTTTGTTACATTTTTTTACACTTCGTTTTCAGTAAAAATGTTATATATATATACTTATATGGCAAATTTCATTGCTTAATCTTGTGTTTTAACAAAAAAAACAAGATTAAGCAATTAAATTTGCTATTTAAGTATAATTTTGTACAAGGATTCAGAATCTGCTACTGACAATCTTCAGAAATTAATGGTTTCCAAGCAATCTGCAGTAAATACACATAAATCTGCCGCAATACCTTAAAAATACTACAAATCCATTAAAAGAAGTTAAAGTTGAATTGTAATGTATTTTATGTACAAGAAACTGAAATCTAATACTATGGCTGTCTTAAAATGAATAAATTACAAGATTTTCCAAATAAATTGCATAAATTATAGATTCTGCACAATTCTATTTCTATTGCAAGATTTCTAAAAGAAACTGGTTAACTTTCATAATTATTGGCCGATTTTGACCATCAAATTACTTTTACATATGTAAACATAGGTAACTGAATGTTGGGATATTTTCAGTTTTTCATGTACTTTACTAAAATTGACTTTTTTTTACATTTTCATTTTTCTAATTGCTCAATTCAATAAGTTCACCCAGTAAAATAAATATAGAAAGACACAATTTTTACAACTACGTAACACTTCATAGTGAAAATTTCCGGATCATTCTATAAAAAACCCATTTTCGTATAGATTAACACTTTACGCTATTGCCACTCCTCTCCCTTTCATTATGAGATTCTACTTTCTTAGGCGATTACGTGTGAACACCCTGAAAAACTTGGCGGAAAGGAGAACAAAACAAAACAATTATTTTAAAATTTAGAGTAGCAGATCAGTTTTGCATATAAATTTACCGTAAAATAAGCCCCAATCATCAGTCTGACAGTGGCTTTGTTGTCAGGCTGAGGTATGTCAGGTCTGTTCAGTTCTCAGAGGTCGACCATCCCAGGCTTTACCTTCTCTGTGAAAAGGAGTTCATTGCGGGGACTACCGACGGGGCTGCATTTTTTGTAGGCCAGAGTACACTTATCATAGTGCGCTGGCTTCTCCAAACCACAAGGAGGTAAATAATATATTTGGAGCTATTTTTAATTTTTTTTTTTCTCAAGCAATGTAGAGGGGTATCCTAGCTAGTGTGTGTGTTACATATATTATTTGCAGGGATGTAGAAATACCTTGTTTAGAGGCAGAGCATGCGGTAAGACCATTGAGGGTGAGTTATCCCTCTTTTTTATCAACATATCTCTCTAAGAAAAGGGTACTCTAATTTCAAATCTGTGACTTTGTTTATGATGTAAATTAGCTCCTCTTTTTTTCATAAATGCATTTGTTCAGAGAGAATAATTAGCACTGAAGAAAGACTTCAAGCACAGGCTAGGCTTGATATAAAGATCAGGGTTAAAACTCTACATTCACTTTTCGTAAATGTTGACAAAGAGCTGCAGTCATCATATGCATATATAAAACCTTATGTATGTAAGTCAGCTATTAAGAACACTGGACATTTTAGCATAAACATTACTATAAGGTACTCCTAGACTGACCTGATGAGAATCAAATAGCTTCCTACTTTATAAGGTACTCCTAGACTGACCTGATGATGAGAATCAAATAGCTTCCTACTTTATAAGGTACTCCTAGACTGACCTGATGATGAGAATCAAATAGCTTCCTACTTTATAAGGTACTCCTAGACTGACCTGATGATGAGAATCAAATAGCTTCCTACTTTATAAGGTACTCCTAGACTGACCTGATGATGAGAATCAAATAGCTTCCTACTTTATAAGGTACTCCTAGACTTCCTACTTTATATAACTCTTTGCAGAAATAAGTAAGTTTGTGTTTTTCTGATACTTTAATTCCTGTAAAAGCAACTGTTTTAAAATGTTGCTTTCTGGTCCGTAAACAATGTCATTTAAATGTTTAAATCTTTTTAGAGAACAAAGAATTATATAATTGTTAAATATTTAAAAATATAAACTATATAAACTTTCATGGAATGTTTGGATGACTTTTATGATAGTTAAAAATGTAAGCTTAAAAATAAACTAATAATATTTTTATTTATGCTTTCGAAAATATTAGATTTTATTTATATAAAAAAAGTCTTATTAAAAATAATTTAAAAAAATGATCTTTATTCATTAAATCACAATTGTAACAAAGATTCTTGTTTTTTTGTTTTTTTTTTATACTTTAAAAAAAAAAAATTTGTAAGTCAGCTAAAAGAGATAAAAAAATATTATTTGGAAGCTTTTGACAGCACAGAATAAAAAAAATCAATGCTACAAAATGACAATTGGTTTGCCACTAAGTTTTTAAAAGTACATTTAAAAAATAATTTCATGGAAATTGTAAATGTAAAATTTATATTTTGGAGTGCGTGAGTCAAAACTAATGAGGGACAGTTGTAATAAGGGATTAACTTTTTTTGTTATCTTCATTCATTAGTTAGCAATTTTTGGGATAAGAAACATTAAGTAAAAGTAAAAATCAAGAATAATTAAAAGGGAAAAATGGAGAAAGAGAAATGCATTTTTGTTTCGATTAATTAAAAATAATCTGAATTAAAAAATTGTATTAGTATTTTGTAATTGCATCATAAAAAGAAACTTTCATTTTCAATTTAAAAAAAAAAAAGAATTGTAAAATATAACTATAGCAACCCATCAGAATCTAAATATGGATGTAGAATAAAAATCAGAATTCATTAACTTTACAGGAATAATTAAAAATCTTGATTACTTTTGCATTTCTGATCAGATAAGAATAACTAAAATGATCCCTGCATATCTTCACTGTACAGTAAAATCTTTAAATTACTTCAAGAAATTAAAAAAAATAATTAAGTAATTTTTACTTAATTATGTAATGTCACCTTTTGGTAAATAAAAATCAACACAAACTTTAATAAATATATTAATTAAAACAGATGAATAAAAATCTAAAGTTATTTAAATTAATCTCTGTAGTCAGTTCCTAACCCTGGTCACCCAAACTAACAAAAAATAAAACATCATAACTGTCAATCAACAATTTCTTTTTACATAAAAAAACAAACTATTTTTTCCAAAAGTGGAAAAAATATTAAAACATTCCTAGATCAACACCTTCATCTGGATCCTCACTAAAATTAAATAAGCAACATTTGTGGCCCATGTGCCATCTTTCTGCTAAATTTTGTGAAAATCCGCCAAATAGTGTGGCATAATAATTCTGTTAACCGAATATACATATTAAGCAACATGCATGAAAACAATGTCCATAATTTGGTAGAATAACCATCTTTGTTTAAAAACATAAACCAATAGTAATTTTTTTTGTTTCATTATTTAATTTTTATAATTTTAATTTTTCCATTGTGTATTTTATTCGATGTAAAGTCTAAAAATTGTCACCATTTAATTTTTCTTTTTCTTTTTTTTTTTTGTGTGCTTTTAAGTTTGCTGTATTTTATTTTGTAAGGATTAAAAAAAAAATGTTTTTAAAACCATAAACAAATATTAAACTTGCCGTTGTAATTATTTTATTTTTCCATGGTTTGAAGTGTTAATACTCGGCTTTATCAAATTTAATATTTTATAAATTGAAACACCCCAAAAGAATTTCTCATGATGATGGCCACTACAAACCTCATGATGAACTAAAAACTCTGAGCCTAGGCACATCTCAAAACTTGTGGATCCTGAACTCTGACCCTGAAAGACAGTACCTTTTAAGTAAACGACAAATACTGAGATAAAGAAAAACATTTTCCCATCCAATTGTAATTTAGAATTCATAAAAATGGATTATTTTCATGATTAAAGTACACTTTGTAAATTATTTTGGGACAAAAGTTGCTGTTCAGCAACAAGATGATGTATTTTTAAATTATTTATCCCAAACCAAAATTTTATTTTCATTATATCTTAAAACATTTTATGTGGACACATAATCTTTGTAAAACATAAACAAGGGTACCAAAGTTATTTTTTTTGTAGCTTATTTAGCCATGGAATTATGACCGTTCAAAATTTGTTGGAAATTTTTTTAAATTGTCGTCTTGTATGCTATTGGTCCAGAAACCAATTTTCACAGTGTATAACTAGAAATGCAGGCTTCAAACAAGTGAAGCATCCCTACAAATGTAATGTCACCTTTTGGTAAATAAAAATTAATCATAATGGAAATAATAATTATTAGATCAAGGTAATCTAAACATTGAGCAAAAACTCGTTACCTCTTAAAAAAATATACAAAAATGACACGGAAGCGCAATTATGACTGTTCATAATGAGATTCATTTCAACAGCTAACACATAATGATTCATAGCATAATAGCGATTTAGCTAGATTTTTCTTTTAATAGTAAATTATTTAAAAAAAAAACAGATTTGGTCCATGTAAAAAAGAATGGAAACAATTTGATAACAGAGCAAAAGTTCCATTCACTAAAGTTTTCAACTTGGATTTTTAATCTTTTTTAAAGACAACTTAAAACCCTATACTAGACCACCATATTGATGAGTGACCCTTTTCCTGTAAGATGGGACTGTTTTTATATGCATATAGACACACAATATTGTGTGCTTTAAGTTGAAAAACACCAACATTAACAAATAAATTACCTGAACTTGAAATAACCTGGAAAACAATATTAATGACAGAAAAGAAAGAATTATACATTTATAAAGAAAAAAAGATTAATTTTTGTTTACATACAAATTTTATCAAAATAACCTCCCAAAATGAGTTGAAATAGAAGGAATTTCATTATATTTATTCATTTTCGCATGCTAAACTGGATGGTTTGTGGTACCTATTTGTTGTTGCCCTGGAAAGGGTCCGGAAGGAAAACACTAACTCAGAGTTTAAAGAAAACATGTATATTGAAAAAAGTATAATACAACAAAGAACAAGAGTGGTTGTATGTCGGTCTTGACTGCCAGTAGAGACTGGTGTGATTCCAGGTATTTAATTCCTTCCCACTGCAGAAATATGTGGTACAAGGCTGGAAGGTGAGAGAGTGTCAAACCAGCGCCCCTAAAGAAGAAACACTCTGGCTTATTAAAAATTGCCTGGGCAGCTCCATCGGCATTCCCCGGTCAGGACGCCCAGGCAGTAAGCAATAAACTTACTTCACCCCAAAGAGGGAAGAATGGGGCCTGGGAGGGTGGACCTCCTAGGACTACCAATGATTAATACCTCGGCCCGACAGATAAAAGACCACCGAAATGGCCTAGTATCTGCCGGACGTATTGTCAGGAACGAATCCTCGACTGGTATTGACCAGTCCAAAGTCTCTAAGCAACTGAAGTTACAGAAATACCGCACGGGCTGGTGTGGACCCAACACTGAGAAGCATGCACCCCCAGTATTTATGGTGAGTGGAAGAGTTCAAATAGTCCGTATAGGTAAGGTAACACTATTTAAAGGAACAAACACAGTGCAAGACATTTGACAGGATTTAAGAAGTTACAAGTCTTATTGCTGAGACCTGGTCACATACAAGCATACAACTTGTTGAACTGAACATTTCAGTTTTTCTAAAATATTAAGTTTAAGTTGAACATACTGAATACAAAAATGTGTATGATAAATTCACCTTGAATTGTTACGTCGTTGGCACATTTATTGCGTCTTCTGAAAGTCAATTCCAAGGATCTTTATTGAGAAAGTAGCCCTCATTTTTAATACGGAAATACTCGCTATGAAACAACACAAGTTCTTGGCTATCATAACAAACTGTTATACATACCTCACATCTAAGACTCGAAGACTAAATCCAACAAAGTCTGACAACTGATCAAAATCCTATCTCACTGACTCTGCATCAGATTAGAACAGCCTATTAAAATTATATAGAACACGGATAAAAATAAAGCTAGACTATGGCTGCTTTATATATAAGGCATTGAGAGAATCAGGGTTTCTGACTAGCCCTCAGAGCATATAACACCTCACTTGTAGAAAGTTTAGAATCTATGTTGGTAATAACAAAGCAACAAAAAAAATCAATTAAGGAGCAACTATTGAATTCCAAAAGACCATATATTGACTATAGAACCACTACGAAGGAACTAATTGCAAACAAATGGCACAAACAATGAGACATTTACATAAGAGAATTTTAATGCCTACTGTCCCTGGGTGTCTATGGTCTCTCTGTACAGGGGTTTGTCAGGACAACCTGGCATGTGGATACTTCTCCCTACATGTAAACCCTGACCAACTATTCAAAATAACATAGTATTCGAAGCCCAAATAAAATTTCCCTCAGTATAAGTTGTCTAGTCCACCAGACTAGATGAATTCTTGTCATAGAATCCGGTAAGATCAAGAGACCACAAGAAAGATATACTATATCATAGTTAACTGGTCAATTGGTGAAGGAAAATTAATGTTCTTTACTGACTCAAGGTTTGAGAGGTAAAGGAATCGAACACTCGGATATTTATGTATCTCATATAGAGATCAAGGAAGGGGCCCTTTGATTTCTGAGAACTTCAACTGAAGTAAAATGAAACAACAAAAAAAGAGAAACATGACAACCTACCGTTGAAGAATGACAAATTGAAATCATCAAAAGCAGAACTGATTAGAAGTTATACTGACTCACAGCCACACTCAAATCACTCACAAATATTTATTGGAATGTTAAGAGACATCAATATGCATCAAGAGAGATTATGAGTAAAACATATTGCTGGGTTGTTGGGGCTTTTATTAAACTAAAAAAGATATTACCAAGTAAACTATTTGAAGGAATTCAAACAAAATCTACTTTTCCAAAAAAAACTTTCTCAAAGAACAAACTTTACTAAAAAATATGAACAGAATGATCTATAAATTATGTGTCTTTACATGCCTGTTGTAAAAAATAAAGTTTTTTATACTTATATATATGCAGGGCTTTACGTGCTCCACTACTTTTGGAGCTGCCCCTGCTCCAACGCCCAAAATTAGAGCTGGCTCCTCTCACGTTCCCCATTTTCAAAAAGGAGCCGCTCCAACTCAAACTCCTATAAAAAAAAGGGAGCGGCTCTTTTTTAACGCTCCATAATGAAAATATACCTTCTTTCATAAACGTTCTATTCTGCCAATGAGTGGTCGAAGGACAGGGGTGGGCGTCAAAGGATCTCGTCAATATGGGTGGGGATGTCACTTTAGGTGTAAGACCGTAAGATAATACTTGACAAAATCTTACTAATATTTTGAGATGTGCTAAGGGTTATATGAAAACATGTCGGATGAAACATACGTAAATTTTCGTTTCCTGAGGTATAAAATAGAAATAGAAAAATCCCTGAAGTATTTTTAAACAATTTTAATTTTCATTACATTAACAACCTATTTTTTCCAGGGAAGGAAAATTTGACCCAATATTTTTTCTATTTATTTTGGAAGGGAATTTAGATTTGTTTTAAGTAAATAAAGTTATACTTTTAAACATTATTAGTGATTATTTTCTTTATAAAGAAAACATTTCTCTAGGAGAGAAGAGACAGCCAGGGCAACATTAATCGTCGTGTTGTTGTTTAATATTTGGTTGTTTTACGAACGTAACTATATTGTATAATGTATATTATTATTTACCACAGAAACGCGCAAGTAATTTCAAACAAATCGATTTATCCATTTTGTTTTTCAATAGTACAATTTGGGGCAAAAAAAAACTAATAAAGTTTATTTGTTAAAGATTGAATAAAAAAAAATATTTTTCATAAGTTGGCCAAAAAATATCAACAAATTGTCAAACAATTCAGAGATCCATTTAATGTCTTAACATTTCATACAAAATATCTGGCCTAGATCTTGGGAGTTGAAAAAATATCGGGTCAAATTTTCCTCCCCATAAAAATTAACTGGAGCAAGTTTTCTTAGGTCGGGCAAAAACATTTATTAAAATTTAAAATTTGAATAAAAAAGGTGAAAACGTGTATATTTGAAATCTCTAACAAAAACAAACTTTACAATTTTAATATTCAGTAATAGATTTTTTAAGATAAAGAAAGATATCTAATCTACTTTCGGTTCTAAAAAAACAACAAATTAGTCAGAAAGTCTAATTATTTGCTTTTTTCAATTAAAATTTAAGATATTTTCTTTAATTTAATTAAGTTTAAATATCGGTTTAATTGGGGGCCGCTGTTTTTTTTTGTTTTTTTTTCGCTTGGTATTCGCCCAAATTTTGGATGAAACTGATTGTTGGTCTTAATTGTATTTTTGGTCCTGAAATAAAATTCTTATTTACTTTTTAAAGTGTTAAAAATCTAACTTTAATTCCAGGTTTTAATCGCTGGCGACCATGTTGGTTTTTATTGTTCTTTCCTTGGACTAAAGATATTTTTTACTGCTTTAACATTTTATTACACACGCAAAAAAAACTTTGAACATTCTATTTACAAGAGCAAGTTTTAACGGAATTTAGCGAATTTAAAAGCAAACATGAAAAGGTTAAAACATACTAGTCGTGAATTTAAGAATAACAAAATGTTGCCGAAAAGACGAAGGGTAAAAATGTGGCATAAAAGTTCAATTTGATATATGCTAAAAAATAAATTAGAATTTTTTGTCAGGACAAAATGTACCATTACGGCCGAAAAATGAATTTTATCAAACATTTGGGTGAATACCGAGCGAAATGGGCGAGAAAATCCAACGGCCCCTATAGTACAATTCAACCTAAAATTCTTTATTTAAAAACACGAATTAAAAGAAAAATTGGCTTATTTATTCAATCAGCAATAAACATCCTTGTCATAAATACAAAAAAAAGTTCAAATCTGTAAGAAAATAACTTCAAAGACATCTATAGACTCACTGGCGCATTTGAAGCCATTTGTTGCCAAATTGTCTCCTGCCTTAAGAAAACTGTCCCATCAAAAATATAACATGTCGATGTGAAAATCTGAGAAGTTCAAATGCTCTGTTTTCATGTGTAACTCTCTCGTTCTTTCTTCCTCTCTCTCCCCCTTCCTGTCCCCTCTCTCTCCCTATCTCATATACATTTACCAGAGATATATTTTTTTAAAAATAACTCTTTTTTTCCTTTTATTTTGCTGAATAAAAAACTAATGTTAAAAAGAAAAATCAAATAATTTTGGAGCGAGGAGCGATAAAACCACGCTCTTTAGTCTCAAATGGAGTTTTCCTGCTCCACTCCTGTTGAATATAAAATTAGCCCTCCTCTCCATCGCTCCAGCAAAAAAGGAGCATACTCCGTAACGCCCTGCATATATGTATATATATTGAAACCATCTACATTAAAACTAGACGCCCTACAATTAATAGCATTAATTACGAAACTAGTCACAAAATTTTAAAGTGTGTAAAACAAAAACAAAAAAACCTTAGCTGTTGACATCATTATTAAATTCTGTATGCCACCATGTTCTTTTCCATCGCTGTTCTTTCAATGCATTTGTTAGGCAAATGTTAGTTCGATGTGGCTATCGATAACTTGATCTTCAAATGTCTAATTATTCTATTGCTATTGCTAACATGTCAGAGACAACATTCACAGCAATTCTCCGAAATGACCAACCAGCTTCTCAAAAATCCACAATTTTAACTCTTCTCAAATTGAATAAGATGAATGCATGTAGTTGTCTGTTGCATGACACCTGCCTGTCCTGTACTTTTTCCTTACACCGATCCTTATTTCAGCATTCATCACCAACGGATCGGGTTCATTGTTATTAAAACAAATTAAGACAAATACTAATCTACTAGAACCAACCGTATTCATGAAATAATCCTCAAAAATGCAAGATACCACACTTGTTAGTAACAAAAATTGCTAATAATTTTTAGAAAAATATATCTTTATAGGGGCAAATTTATAAAAGTTGATTTTTTTTTATAAAAGAAGATAATAGGTGTTAATTTGATGCTTTCAGTATTAATATTGACCAATTTGAAGTCATTGAATGTGAATTAGACTGCAAAACTGTAACGATGTTATTTGAATTTAAATGTCATTAATAATTTAATTTGACGTATTGAACAAATTGTTTTTGTTATTGATCTTGGTGAAAACTGAGACAAACATTGAAAAACAATTTCATAAAATATGTTTGATGGAATGCATATTTTTTCCAGTGGAAAAAAAACTTTTAAAAAAGTTATTTATTCATGTAATTTTGTAAAGAAATCAACAATTTGATAGTAAAAGTTGAATTATGGCGACACATGATATTCCATCAGCTCAGCATTAGCCAACAAAAGTGTCTCTTGTGGCTGTTTTAATGTCTTTTAAAACATACCCCACTTTCCTTTCTAGTTATTGTTATCTACAGTGTTCACTTCCCTATTTCCTTTGAAGGTAAAGCAGACAGTAAAACAGGATTTCATTGAAAGAGAAATTTTCATCCTGATTCTCATCTGGTTAGTTACTTTAATCCATAATTTTAAATATTTTCTTTGAATGAGCTTCCTAAATTTATATGAAAAACTATTTACATTCATTATTTTATTATGAGTGATGAACATAACGAATTTCTGTTTCAGAATAATAATGGTGAGGATGTTAGGCTGGACAAGGATGATGTTCAGTCGGCTGCAAATGTTGCGAATGACGATGCTGAGGTAGAATACCAAAGTATGTAACTTGATTTTAATTTTCTTCATGAAACTGCAATCTTCAGAAAAATTATTTAAAATATTCCATTTCTTTGCATTTTTTTATGTTCTCTGCTTATTCGCCTCTGTTTTCTGGCGGTAATTGCTGGAAAGCTAACATAACCAGAAGTTATCATTTGAATTTCATTTATCAGTGTTAATGTAAAACTTTTTTTTTCATTAAATCGTATTAATTAATATTACTACTAATATTAATATAAACAAAACTATTGCATATATATATGAAATGAAAAGTAGGAATGAATAGTACAGAATATTAATTTATTAGAAACTGTTTATGAAATTATCATGCAAATGAAGCATCTGGATAAGTATGTTTTGTGAGTTTTCTGATCAGTATATATATATATATATATATATATATGAGTATTTTGAAATATTTTGAATTAAATAAGCCCAAGATGTTTTAATATAAATATAGTTTGGATAATTTAGATTATAAATTATCATTATTCAAGGGATAATGTTGTTTGAATGTTTCAATCAAATTAAGTTTATCATTTGTAATAAATAATGAGTAAAAATAATGCAAATGCTCATAATTGTTTTGATTAGCAAGTTTTAATTATTTTCTGTTTATTTTCTAGAACAAAAACGTTTTTTTTTATAAATGTCTTGCAAAGAAATGTTTTCTTAAATTTATTTAGATGAATTTTGCCCCAAATATATGTTTTAAGTAATTCTATGGCTTGAAACCGATATCCTCAGATTTTGTAACTTGCATGCATCACAGATGGACATCATAAAAACTAAGAAATCCTGAAAAAATCCTGCTCTATTTGGGTTAACAGATTTACCCTATAGGGTTATTCCATGTCAAATCATCCAGGGCTTGAAACCCATGTCTTCAGATTTTGTTGTAACTTGCATGCATCACAGATGGACATCATAAAAACTAAGAAATCCTGAAAATTTGAGCGGTTTCCGATTTGGAGCATTTTCTGTTTCGTGTTAATCGCACGAGATATCGCCTGGGCGACATTTTAATAATTACGATTTCTGCATTTCAGTGGTATAATTATGTTATTTAACAGTATGTAGATAATGTTGTCGTATGTGAAGTCCGCTTTTATTGTAAATATCTGATCCCTGTGTGACTTTTTTTACCTTTCATTATTTAATTTTTACTTTCTAAAACTTATTTCAATGTGAATTTTATATAAATTTAGATGAACGGTCCCTCCAACTTCATCTCACATACCCAAACTAGTTGCTTCCCCACAATAGGGTATTTCTGAACCCTCGGAAAAACGACCTAAATTTGAAAAGACACTGAACGAACAAAACAAATACTCTTTACCATTTTTGGTCCAGAGGTTTCTTCATAGTGTCTAAATGAATGTCCAAAAGAAGAAAAAACCTGTTTTTTTTTTTTTGCGCCATATTTGTGCACATGTGAAAAATCAAAAAATTTGATAAAATCTCATAGAGGCTTCATTTCTTAGCAAAACCGATGCCATTTTTGGATTCCTCAAGTTGAAAAACTTACCTGTGTGAATTTTTAGGGTCACATCATGTTCAAGAAAATGTAATTATTAAAATGTCGCCCGGGCGACATCCAGTACGATTTACACGAAACAGAAAATGCTCCAAATCGGAAACCGCTCAAATTTTCAGGATTTCTTAGTTTTTATGATGTCCAAGTTACAACAAAATCTGAGGATATGGGTTTCAAAATACTAAATTTCTGGATGATTTGACATGGAATTACTCTTTTTTTTTTTTTAAAGACTCAAATTTCATAAAAGCATAAATGTTTTAAATGTGGAATATTTTTGCTTATGTTATTTTATCTTTCTTTTTATAGAAGTTTCAGCTGTAAAAAACATTAACAGTTGTATTGAGCATGGAGATGCATTGCAGCTTATGAGAGCACTTCAGCATCCTGCTGCCCTTTTGAATCCTGTTGATGACACTGCACCAATGTTGTACTATGATGAGTTTTGCAGTATTAGAAATGAAAAACAAGCTCCTTTAGAGTATCATGAAATTTTTAATGCTGTTAAAAGTAAGTTTTAGTTTGTTTTAATTTTCTCAATTCTTAAATGAATCAACATTAAATGAAATTCATGATTTTTATTAAGTAGAATTCTTTTAAGCTTCTAAAAGCTTAGATTAACTTAAAATAAATCCAAATTTGATTGCATGTTATAATTTATATTGAAAATTAAGGATTTATTTGTCGTTTGGAATGTACCTACAGTTAAATCAGTCAACCATAACTAACTAGTTGATCTAAATTATAATGCTGAAAGGAAACCTCAGATTATCAATTTTTTTAACTTATTAGTAGACTTTATATCTATACGATTTTAAAGGAAGCTGGTGTTCTACTGTAATCTTCATTGATGCACTATTTTCTCAAGTGTATCTTTCATAGTAAGCATCCTGAAAATGCAGGAGCATTTTCAGGATGCTTACTATGAAATTTATCTCATCAAATGTTCATTCATCTTTCCCGCCAGTAAATCTTGGTGCAGCATTCATCCTTAAATGAGGAAGTGTCTAGGGGATATTAAATTCACATGCGGCACCAATGATGGCATAAGTTTTAGCAGTGAGGTATTGCCGTCCTCCCACATACAATACCTGGTGGTCTTAAATAGTAATCCAGCTAGTACTAACTAGGTTCAACATTGCTTAACTTTGGGGATCTAACATGGTGATGCTATATTGCTTTTGAACCTCGGTCAGAATATGTACACACACAGGGAATGAAACAATTTACTGATCGGCTTCATGTTCCATTAATAGTTTTACAAATAAATTATATAAAAATTGTTACCTTGCAACAACAGATTCTATTATTACGTTTCAAAAGGAAATATATTTTTAGTTTACACACAAATGACTTTACTGTGTAAACTTGTAATGGCTTCATGTGTGAAATTGACTTGTAACATTAATCACAACAATGGACTTGATTAAATATCTTAAGAGATTACAGATTGATCAATATGAAATTGTTCTTTGCTGTATTTTGTATGTATCAAGGGTCACCATCACAAAGTGCAATCTTGTAAAAATAGTGTGATTGTCTAAACATTGCAATTTTAAAATAACAAGCATACACCAGTTTAGGCTGAACAGAATAGGAAATGATAAGTTTGTTCATTAGTTAATATATTATGTTACACTTAAATCGAATTAAGAATTTTATTTTCTTAATTAAAAAACAAATGTACCTGTTATATCCTAAATTACATAGGACATACTAAATTAAGAATACGCCGAGTGGTTTGCGTTTTAACAGGGATCCGGTAGGAAGTAGAGACGTTTACTCTTCGCTCACTTCCAGATATGACTGCCCGTCTTATATACGTACTTTCGTATATAGTCAATACCTGATTACTTCCCTTTATGTTAGTTTCGTATTTATGCCAATCATGACCTTTACAACAGTACCCCTATTCACTTTTTCTTCATCTGTATTTTGTTTAAGATAAACTCTTGAGTTAAATTTTTAAAATAAATTTCTTATACATACATGTATTGAGGGGGGGGGGGAAATGAATTTCTTAGTAATTTCTACAATAGCTTTATGCATAAGATTTTAAGAAAAGTTCTATATGTAATTGCAAAATATCCCTAATGGATATGTTCTATCAAACCATTTGATTATTAATTGAAACTCATTAAACTTACTTTTCATTTATTTAAAAATATAAATTTGTTTACTTTTTGTTTCCTAGTACTTTCGGCTATTGCTGCAATAAACGTTGCGATTGAACGAAGGAATTCGCAGACAACGTATAATGCTCTGTCCAACCCAAATGCACACATTCCAGGGTTGGACATTGAACTCAGCGAGAAATATATGAATGGTTTAGCTTGTGAAAAACAACAGAAAAGTGGGGTAAGATTTTTTTTATATAGGTATCTTCTAGTTTTTAATTTTTTTCAAGTCTAATATTTGTATTATCACTAGATATACAAATAAATACATTAGTTCTGGAGAAGTTTTAGTTTAATACTGTAGCAATTATTGTCGGCCTTGCCTTATCTTTGAAAATAGAATATTTGAAAATAAATGCTAACATTAATTTCTTAGAGAAGTATTTAAAAGAAGATAAGTCAATATTTCACCATATCCATGTTTTTGTTTTGCACCAAGTAAGTGATTCACTTTTGAATATTTGAAAGTTAATCATTACAGATTATTAAGCCAGGTTTTTGTAAAACATTTAAATTTTATACTTAAGAAAAGATTAATGATGAAATGTATTCTGTTGAATGTTTTCAGTATACTTTGGAAACAAATTATTGTTAAATACTACCTCCAATTTAAAAATATTTATGAAAACTCAAGTTATTACCTAATATTTTTTTAAATTTTGATGTTGAATTATATTTTTTATTTAGAAAGTCTTGTGAAATTTTTTTTCTTTTTCTTGATAATTATTAGTTATATCATTTAATTTATCATCAATTCCATCAATTTTGATTTTTATTTCTTTAAAGATATTTTATTGAAAAGTGTGTAATATCACATTGAAAAATGTTTAAATTTGTCTTGAACCATGTTAAGTTAATAATTAAAAAATTTATATGCCAAATTGAAAAATATCAAGTTTAATGTTGAAGTATACTTTGAAAAAAAAAATTTACTGTTAAATACTACCTCCAGTGACATCAGTTTTTTAAAATAATATATGAACTGTTTTTTTTTTTAGATAAAAATAATGTTAAATAACTCATTGAAATTGAATATTTTATGATAATAATTTGAAAAAAACGTATGATTTCATTCTTTTTAATTATTTTTACATTTTCCTTTTTTATGCTTCTATCATTTGTAAAAAAAAAAATTAATTCTCTTAAGTCTCAAAATCTAGGATATAAACACTTCCATAACTATTGATATTGTAAGGTTAAAAATGATTTGTTTTGAAATTTTGAGGAACAAAAAACCTTGTCATGGTCGTCTGTATTTAAAAGGCACTTTTAAAAAGGAGATTGAAATAATGAAAGTTGCTTGTATACAAATGAATTTTTGGGGAAAAGGAATATTTTTCCCAAATCCACTTAACACGTACATTTATTATCTTTGAAACAAGTTTCTAAGATATTGGTGTTTAGAGATTTTTTAATAGTTTTAAGTTTTCTCTTTTCATTTTTTGTCGGTAATCTAAGTGCGATGATTAATTGACATTGTCAAAAAAATCTGCAAAAATGTTAACATCACTAAAAAAAGAAGTAAAATGACTTGATGATAAAATGTTAAAGAAACATTTGAGCCATTAACGCAATGGTTCAAATGTCTCTTTAACATTTTACATTTGAATTTTACAATCGGTTTTATATTAATCAGAGATTAGAAAGTAAACTACTACATTAGAAGTTAAATGTTATGAAAACAAACTTTTTGAGTAAATATGAAGATTTATCATTTTGGTTTACATTCTTATTTATCTCAAATTCTTGATGAGTGGCAAAGGATATTCTTGTAAAATGCTAATATATTTATCCCATTTGTAGATGCCATGTGAACAGCTCACTCACCATGAAATTGTGATGTGTGTAGAGAAAGTTCATCAGCAAATCCAAGAGGAGCATGAAAGTAAGGGCAGTTGAAATTTAATTGTAATTCTCTTTTTTCTTCTTCATACAATGTGCTATTGCATCCTATCATTATCAGTTGATAACCAGAAGTGATACCAGTTTTGGTGGCTAAGAAGGTACTGCCATCCTCTGACACCACCAGGGTATTTGTCTTATTTATAGTATTGTTTCTCTTTTCTTTTCTTTTTTTCTCGTTAATAATGTATCGTTTTATTTACGTTGATGTTATTAACATCATCTTCTCTTGAGATTGTCGCATTCTCATTCCCCCATCTCAAAAAAAAGTCTCATGCAGAATGATCAAATCTGCTCATTAGTGGGCCCTTGAAATGGTTGGCAAGTATTAATCAGAGTTCGTAAAGATATGACCAAAGAGCTCTCTGCTATAGAATTCTTAGACGGCTAAGGATTTCATGAAAATGCAAAAGATGCATTACCAGCTCATTTTAAAAAAAATTTCATTTCGGGTTAGAATCAACAAAGCTAAGTATTTTCATTATAACATCAATTCATGCTAATAATTCAAGTATACAGACAGTTATTTAACTTTTTTTTTATTTCTACATTTAAATGAATTTGCTATTTGAAATTTAACCCCTGTTTGTCAATATTTCATATCTGCATGTGTTTCAAACATGAGAATTAAAAAAAAAATTTTTTTTTTAATTTATATGAGATTATGATAATATAAATTGAAGGAAGAGGCTATTTTGCCGGTCCCGGCAAAATAACGAGCCCCTTGTTATTCTGCTGGGACCGGCAAAATAACGACCCCCCCCCCCTCGTTATTTTGCCGGCTTATGTTTTTTTAACCTAACTGTTATGGCCTTGTGAAAGAAAGGGTAATGAAATAAATAAGGACAAATATTTAATAACAATTTATTTTCATCGTCATAATCAGTTATTCTGTCAGTTATTTTAATCTTTTGAATAAAAAAGAAATATCTGCTTTTAATACAAAAAACATTAAAAGTAAAAATTAATGAACGAAAATATTACAGACAATTAGATTATTTAGTCGGATTTAGAAGTAATTTGCGTCGGATAAAGAATGTTTTGGTTATTTAAGAAAAAAAAAAGTTTTCATTCATTGATATAAAAAATAAATAACTCTTGTTAAGAAATCTGATTATTAAAAATAATTAAAGATAAGTCCCTAAAGAAATTAAATCAGATATACTTTTTTTTCAACAGTATGTACGTTTATATAATTTCAGTTTTATAAACAGTCTAAATAGCAATTTTAAAACTGATTTTTCACTATCTTTAAGATAAATTTTCTCATCATTTCACTAAATTAACCATTAAAGTGAATGTTTTTCTTGCGATAAAATAACAACAGTAAATTACTACTGTTGTCAATAATTTCAACTGCTACATTTAACGCCGAATTTTAATGCAAAGTTGTATTGTTTTACAAACATTGTGAGGTAATCCGGTAGAGAGTTATATTTAAAAAAGTAGACATAAACGGGGTTCATAGCGAATTATTTGTAGTTAAAAACATAATTTGTATTTTTTTTTTACAATAAAAACAATACGTAAATGCATTTAAATGGACATAGAAATTCATCGTAGTTACTTAGTCCATGGTGAAATAAAACTTATGTTTTTCGTAAGTTGTGGCGAAAATCGCCGTATGAATTATTTATTTAATTAAAAAAAATATTCAGTTTTAATTATTTCTTTTTTTATTGGAAAAATGTTGAAATAAAAATAAACAGGCAGTTAAGTTGACTCGTGAAATCTTCACTGTAACAGTTAGGTTAAATAAACATGAACCGGCAAAATAACAGCCCCATCGTTATTCTGCCGGGACCGGAAAAATAACGAGGGGGTCGTTATTCTGCCGGTCCCGGCAAAATAGCCTATTTGTAAATTGAATTCAGATTTGAAAGAAAAAACAGCAAAAATCTGTGTTCAGAAAGGAATCTAATTTCAATTACAAATGACAAGTTCAATATTTAACAATTAGATAGAGCTTATAAATATATTTAGTTCAAGATTTGTATTATATCATCTTATAATAATTTCTATCCAAAGCAATTGTAAACCGGATGACTTGGGTATAATACTTAAATTGGGTATAATACTTATTACCAAATTATAAATTCAACCAATTTACCCTATTTGGATATACTTGAAATACTTAAAAACAATTAAAAAAATTAGAAATGCAAAATAAATATTTTGCCCATCTTATGAAAATAATTTGTCATATAATGTAAACATGCACTAGGCAGCATGTTTGTGGCTTGCATGTGTGCAATGCATGCGAATAACAGACTTGCTGCAAGTGACAAATATTTAACTAAGAAAAGAGAAATCACCCAAGATATGGGATATATGTCTGGTTTGGGTTTGACTATCCAGGATTTGATTTGTCCACTTGAAAAAGGTTAGTGTCTCTTTAAACAGCAGTTCATGCTGAGAGATAAAGCCCAAAAAGTAATGGTTTTTCATATATGAGGTTATTTGCTGTAGTTATGACACACTGGAGTTTTGCCAAAAATAATGGCTGATTAGATATGGAACCTCTGAGACAGTGGGTTTTTGATGTGGATATCTTCATTGTCCCAGTGATATCTATATACATATGAGTGGTGGGGGGGTGTAGTCAGAGTTGGCTCTCTGGACATCTCATGATCAGTTTAGTTTTCTGGAATCTGACAGTTGGTTTCCTGAGTGTCTCACAGGCAGTTAGATTTGTGTGTCTTTCCAAGCAAGATGAACTGCGACTGGTGTCCGAGTCGAGCCATGACTTTGGACCAGCACAACGAGCAGACGATCACGACCTGTGCAGTGAACACACTCAGAATATGTTCATAGTAAGATACTATAAGATTTTAAATATTTATTGTCATGGGATCATTCTAGAATATCGACAGCTGAGATCATATGATAATATCAAGAATTATACAAATAAAAATGCAGAAAGATTGGGATTAAGTGTGAACAGTAGTCTGTATGAACACTATCTGTGTCTAGAATGTGGGTAATGAAACAAAATATAATCCTTTGAGAATATGCTGCATCCTGTATGAACAACCAAACAAAGAATAGCTTCTCAACAATGACGTCCCTTTACTTGCCTCCTCACAAGGTTGGTTTTTAATGTGAGGAAAATCCAGCTCCCCAAAAAGGGGCACTCTGGATTATTGGGACAAAAAATATAAAAAAATTGCCTCAGTCTAGAAGGATTTCCCTTTCACTGACCGAGGAAAGCAAAGATGAAGTGTAACATTATAACATATACTACACCTTGCTGCTAGCTAAACTGCAGCAAGTAACAAGGCTATGGGTTTTTTTTGTCTTCTTCAGGATGGATTGGAGAGCTTCATTTGATTAAAGGGTACATCTATATTGGATGTATATTTTGTCAGAATGAAGACAATTCGATTAAGTTTATTGCCATAAATATATTTTCATAGCTTACTATACACACACACACACACATATATATATGGGGAATGAAAAAGGAAAAAACAAAAAGGATGCTTTTTTTATATATTCATCAACGTTTCGTCTTTATTTGTAAGACTTCCTCAGGATGATAATATTAAGAAAAATGTCATGCAAGTACGTGAAAATATTGGGTTGACATGATGGGTTGATGAGAAAAAGTAGTAGCCATTACCGGGTGCGCAGATCCGATGTCCGGACTTAGTGAAGTCAGTAGCATGGAATGAAATGAATGAGGATAGTGAAAACGTGGAGGGGTAGGGGTGAACGGAAATAATGTGGATGGCTGTTAGTGAAGAAGTGGAGGAGTGGGGAAAGAGGAGGGGAGGGGGGAGGCTCTGTGATTTTGGTGTGTGGGTAATGTCATGGTTTTAGAAAGGATTTGAAAAAATGAAATATAAGTATATATCATCATTTATAAAAAAAATGTTTTTAAGTACATGTGTATACGTTTCATCCTTTCGGCAATTGTCATTGGCAATAAAGCTACACAGAGACTCCCGCATTTCATCCCCGGGGGGAATATTTAGGCTAAAAAGCTTAATTGCCATGAATATATTTTCATAACTTACTACCTAACTCTACTTACGTATCGAGCACTGTTGAAGTAAATAATGCAAATTTATAAATAAAAGATTATATCTCCTTATAAAACTTTATGGGAATACATTAAATACTAATATTAGATATATATATATATATATATATATATATATATATATATATTAGTAACTATACCGAAATCTCTTACTTGGGTTCTATATAGTAATACGCTAATTGGTTTTTAAAAAAAAAGCAACTTGTATTCAATCAATAGTATACAATCAATAGTTTGCAAAGCGTATTAAGTAACTCCAAAAGTGTTGATTTGCAATTAAACAAGAAACAAATCGGATAAAATTTGTAAAAGCCTTTGTTGTATCATAGAAATTGACAGCTGTCTTTGCTTGTATTCAAACTATTGGAATTTTTTAAATATTTATTAATTTCTAAATTTTGTAGCTAATATTTCACTGCTCAAAAATGTTTAGAATTTAATTTTTGTTTCTTGTATTCTTGGTAAATGCTTTGTCTGTTCATTAAATGTACTTTGTTTAGTACAGTTTCCTACAAGTATTTATTTATGAAAATCAAACTTTTGTAGTTTAGTTTTGAACCAAATAATCTATAATAGTTAATCAATCTCTACTGAAAACGGGTCCAGTCTGAATAATAACCCAGCATTGACAATTGGGATATCGGCATAAAAATTTAAAATATAGATTCAAATATGTGTAAATGTTTTAAATAGGAAAACAAAAAAGGAAAAAGCAAACCATAAGTGATGATGAATCCATCGTCGGGAGAAGAATTAAGAGAAAACAATATAAAAACGGATAGGCCATTTTCACTGCTGGTTAATTATGTTCATCTGAAAACTAATATTCAGGAGAGTTAGAGAAATGTACCTGATTATAGATTATCAGGGTCTTCCGTTATTAAAGTTTCATAAATGCTTGTAGGGTGTGTATATTCATTTATTTATATATATATATAGTCTCGGAAGTTTCTCAACCATTAAAACTATAAAAAAAAAAAACTAAAAAAAAACTTATAGTCTCAAGTCTTCCAGTGGAAAATCACTCATGTAAGTCAATTTATTTTTTACAGTTATTATATTAGTTAGTTTCTAACACTATTTTAAGGGATCATCAGTTGTTTACCATGAAAAACTGTTTCGGGAATTTAAAAACAAGACAGTATTTAATTTCATGGCTTCCCAGCAGAGTTGATCAGACCCCACTTCCCTTAAAAGACAAAAACATAAACGTTCCTTATACTAAATCTACGTTTTGTTCCATATAAATGTTTTGCTAACTTATATTAGTTATTTAAGACACAAAAAAAAAAAAAAAAATCCATGACACTATTATTTAAGTGATTAATGTATTATTTTTAGTTTTATATTATAAATATAAAAAACATCAACACATCAAAAAATAAAAGATAAATAAATAAATATGTATATACATATATATATATATATATATACATACACACATACATATATATACCTTTAGTTCCTCCTTTTCTCCCTCGTCCTACTTTGTTGTCCATCTCCCCGTTGTTGTCAACCTCAAATAAATATTAATCTTCCTTGTTCACTTTAGTTTTTCTAATCTGCGTTCACAACTGTCGACTTTTTTCTTTTCTCATTGTTTCAAATCTGTGTCTATAAGTTAACCGTTAATTTGTTCTCTTTTTCTTTCTTTTTCTTCTTCTTTGCCAACTCCCGGTGTTTAAAATCGGCGTTTATATATATATATATATACTAGAAGAGTACCTACCTAAAACTGGTAAAATGAATTCCCTGAACAGTTTTGTACCACTTTTATGTTCCCTTATTCTAATTTTGATCAAAATCCATTACATGATTTTGATTCTAGAAAATGTCTAAAATTCAAGCTTACGGGTTCTTAAAGAGAAATTGAAATTCAGGGAATCTGGCTTAATTGGTGTCCAATGACTATGGATCAAATTTAATGCAAATTTGAATTTTTAAATGAGAGTTTGTGTCCATATTATTAGCAATACCCACCGACCATAAAACAGTTTGGATAATCACGGATTCTAAGGTAGTTCTACTAAAATAGTCATATTTGAAAAACCAAAGCATTTTAAGTCGTCAAAATACCACCATTTTTTTCGGAAATGAATATCGTTTCACATGCATTAATAAATAATAATCTACATTATATATTTGAGAGTTTTCAGCAAATAAAGTCATAAAAATGTTAACGCCGTTTTCAGCGATTTACGTCAGTTCCCCCCCCCCCCCTCTCTTTTAAAGATATTGTACCATTTGTGTTTGGAAAATTTCCACATTTTAATTATTGTCGGGGTACAAAAGTAATTGATCCATTATTTTTTTTTTTGTAATCTTAAAAATAAACCTTTAACATGACGTGTATCGAACATTTAAAAGAAAAACTATTTTTCGTACCCCAACTAGTAAATAAATCAATCTTTTTTTATGTATTAAAATTATAATTGTATGTTGTTTAGTTCTTCGGTAGTAGTAATTTTAAATTACCTTATCCGAAAAAATATTGTCCCCTTTAGAACGAAAGTCAACAATGACTGCTAGTATTACTGATATAATAATCAATCAGTAGCAGCAGCTAGTTATAAACTAGTTTTGTAAAGCTTTGTAAAATTCGTTTACAGACTTTAAAAAAAAAAAAGACAAAAATACTTTGTGCTTAAAAAGTTAATGCTGTTTGTGGTTCTTTTATAAAAAATACTTCAAGAAATACTGGTTTTCACTCAATTTTCGAACTTCTAGTAGTAATGACTTTCTAGTTGCCAATTAAAAAAAAAGATTCTACTTTTTTAGGCGATTAACCTAAAAATGTTGTCGAAAAAAGACAACAGAAAAAATAATTTTAATTTAGAGTGGGGGATCACTTTAGCATATAAATTTAATGTAAAATGATCTCCCATTTCCTAACCATTCTTGCCTTTTAGTGCAATTTTAAAAATATTTTTTCAAGCTGAGAACTTGATATAAAATAATTTCTCTACCACTAACTCTTGGTCCGAGTGACAAGCCCACCTCCTAAAAATGACTTTCTTGAACATGTTGTACCATTAGCCTTAAATCTGAGTCACAAGCCACTCCCTAAAAAAACCCTCCCCTAACACTAAGTCTGAATGGCAACCTCTATCCAAAACAAAACCCCTTCCTTAACCTTATCACTAACCCTAAGTCCGAGTTACAAGCCTCCAATTCTACAAAAAGCCCATTAAAACCACATAATCGTCTAAAGAAAAAAAAAGAAGAAAAAAAAGCAGACGCCCTTAAAGAAAAAGGCACAGGATTTATTTCCCATAGGAAAAAATTAACTACCCTAAAACGCTAGAATGGCCCGGAAATGGTGAATTATTTTACATTAAATTTATGTGAAACTAATCCCTAACTAAATTCTAAAATAAGTGTTTTTTCTTTCTGCTAAGTTTTCAGGGTCTTCACACGTAATTGCCCCTAACCCTACCACTAACCTGAAGTCCGAGTGGCAAGACTCCCCCGCCTCCCACAAAGACCCTCTTAAAATTACACATAATCGTCTAAAAAAAAAAGAAATAAAAAAGGAGACCCTAAAAAAACAAATATGCACAGGGTTTATCTCCATAGAAAAAATGATTAGCTGCCCTAAAACGCTAGAATGGCCCTGAAATGAGGGATTATTTTACACTAAATTTTATATGAAACTAATCCCCACTCTAAATTCTAAAATAATTGTTATTGTTTCTTTCTGCCAAGTTTTTCAGGGTGTTCACATGTAATTGACTAAAACAAAGGTAGAATCTCATATTTTGGGGAGGCAAGTGGGCGATTTAGCGGAAGATGTTAATCTACAATAATGCCAAAGAAATCTTGCAACATATTCAGTCCAAGTATTAGATTTCAGTTTCTTGTACATAAATAAAATGTATTACAATTCAACTTTGAGTTCTCTAACTTCTTTTTTTTTTTTTTTTTTAATGAATACATGATATTTTTTAAGGTATTGCAGCTTATTTATGTGCATTTACTGCAGATTACTTGGAAACCATTAATTTCTGGAAATTTTCAATGGCATATTCTGATTCTTTGTACAAAAATACACTTATATGGTTAATTTCATTGCTTGATCTTGTGTTTTAACAAAGATATAACATTTCTACTGAAAAACTAGTGTAAAAAATGTGACGAAATGCATATGATCTTAAAGAGGGAAAATATCCAATTGTGCGAGGCAAAAAAAAAGTCATAACTCCCTTGTTCTTCGACTTAAAAAAAATTTAAAAGATTCTTTCTTAGATCATCAAGCTCTTTCTATATATGCCATTATTGAGATATTTTAAGCAATTCAGTTTTTTTCATGTGTATTGCTAATATAATATTAGCAATACACAAAACTCCTTTAAAATACTTCAAAGAAGCAAAAAGTTGGGAAATATTGTCTAATACCTATTAAAATTTCACAAAAATCGGAGGTATCTTAATTTTCACAAAGGACTTCCACCACCTCTTTTCTTCCTTTTGCATAAAACTAAATCAAAATATAGTCCACATTATCCACTCTTACAGAAAGCAATAGTGTTCCAAAATTCATTATGACTAATTCATGAGTGAATTCTGTACATAGAAATCTATAACCATATATACACATACTTAACTTGATATAGATATATGCTAAGAAGCATAAATTATATCTATTAAGTTTAGATGTAATAGTATTGTTTTTTTCTTTTTACCTACTTGAAAAGGAAAAAAAACTTTTAATGAAAATTGTTCTTCGTAAAAATCAGCTAATTTGATTTTAATTTCTTTTTCTTAGGGATTCATGCTATTGGTTTAATCAATGATGCCATTTCCAAAGGAGACCTGACGGAGACACTGACTGCCCTGCAACTGCCTGCTGCACAACTCAAAGATGTGAGGCAGCAGCAGGCACACCAGTATTTAATTATGCTTACCGATAGAAGGAATAAGAAAGTACAGGTAAATGATCATTTAAAGATTTTTAATTGCTACTTGCATATTTTCAAAACATGAACGAGAAATTATTTCATGTTTCCTCATAAGTTAATAGTAGAGCTACCCAACGTCGTCTTGGCCTTTTGGCTAAGATCAAAGTGTAGTATCTGTTCCGATGGATACTGCACCCCATAGACTGGTATTGTCTTGGCCTTCGGGGCTTGATTTACGCCGGTCTATGGGTCGGTCCTGTGCAGTTCTAGGAGGTCCACCCTCCCAGGCTTTGCCTCCCCTCTTTGGGGAGGAGTAAGTTTATTGCTTACTGCCTGAGGCGCCCCTACCGGGGAATGCTAACGGGGCTGCCCAGGCAATTTTTAAACCCCACTTTCCCGACCCGACCTTGGGTCACATCTTACTTGTGGGAGTAAGATAAAAACTGGCCTTGTGCCTAACTCCTGGAGAGGAGTAAATCAATACCCAACGTTGCCTGGATGCAGAGATGAATCAAATGAGTTAGAAAGAATTGTGCAATTAATTCGACTTGAAATTTAAATAATAATTCAAGCACATAAGAAATCAATGGGTAAGATATTTCATAGTAACAAAAACTTGATTAGAATTGTGTGTTTACTGTCTAATAATATTTGGATTAAACACATCCAGGTGGTTATGTAGCACTTAAAGAGAATCTGTGGTAGACAACTCAAGTTTATTCCTAATCGCAGCGGACACCACTCGCGATTGGCAACACACCTCACTACACCTATGGACACCAACAGCCGTCGGTTCTTACAGCAAAAATCAACAAAGTCTGATGTGTCCATACCCTGCCGGCGACACTTCACCATGGGTACATGCTATGGATCCCGTAAAAGGCGAAAAATCGGCGATCAAAGGGCGATTCAACTTTTTTTAATGACCCCCATTTCTGGCATCAAAGTGAGAGGCAGATGATTACTAGCACCAATTCTAAGAGTTGTTACGCAAAATGTTTTATAGAACATGTTTGGTAAGAAACATTTTGATGTATGAAAGCTTTGTGAACAGCGACTTTTTTATTGCAAGATGGTCCAGAGTGCTCTTTAAATGTGTCATGTGGTTGGCATTAGCAGCAAAAGACAGCGCCATAGCCAACGCCGGTCGCTGCCATTTCTGTTGCTACTGCTTCCGTCTTCTTTCTTACCGCCTGTGCGCACTCTTGTCATCCCTGGCATCAATAGTTCATCGTTGTCGACATGGTTGATTTACTGCACCTTGTTCTTCTTCGTTATCACTGTTGTCCTCGTAGTGTTCGCTGCCGCTGCCTCCTCCTCTGCCATTTGCTGCCCATAGAGCGATCACATGCTTTCGATCTGGTTAGATATACTTCTGTACAATAGATCGAAATACTCCTGCAGAGTGAGACACACTGCCGCCACCGAAGGAAGCCTTACAGAAAAGGCCATGTTGTCCACTGCTGAAAGCGGGGTTTTCTGTTCATTCGACATTCTCCATCCAGGAACCCACAACATGTTTCATTGTCGTCGTTGCTGCCGTCGACGATGTATCCTTGTTGGATAACGTGTAGTCACGATGCCTGCACTCACAAAGGAAAAAGAAACAGCAGCCGTTATCGTAGTCGCTTCACTGTTTTCTGTCTGCAGTACCCACCACCGATTACTTTCCATACCGTCAATTCGAAGACATATGTCACCGTCCGGCTTTGCGCTCCCGTCTGTGCTTGAATTCAACTTGTTCACCTAAACTCAATGCGATTTTTAAAAGGGGATTGATTGTCGTCTGATCTGCCACATGCTAAAGGTTGCTGCAAAGATAGAACGTCTTGCTGCTCCCATGCTTAACTCTCTCTTCATCAACTACTAGCAGACTGCAGAGTGTTGTCATTCGACTGTATGCAGAATACTGGAGAATTTTTTCCGCTGCTTCATCTTTTGCCACAAGCGTCACCTGCTTGTCTTGCTCTCTGGAAGTTTAGCAATAGCCAACACCTTGAAAAGTGTGTCGGGCACAGCTGTGAAGGCGGTCATGTCAACAGAAAGCAGGGCACTGACATAGGCGCCATCAGTCGGTGCCACTATCACAACAGTACTGCCATAGCTACTGCTCGAAATCCTCTCCTTTCCCCAAAAGAATTTAAGCGCATCGCATAGCGGAGGAAAAGAAACCAACTGAGATTCCCAATGCCAAATTCTGTCGAAAATAAAAGGCTTTGGGACGTGTGGCACATGGGTCGAAGGCAGCAGTTCGTTTTTGTGTAATTTGGGGCCGCCCTCTGCAGGTGCCAGGCTTATTCAATGCGGACGCGAGCGAAACGACAGCCTTCAATCCACGAGTCAGGTTGCTTGGGAACGTAGCCCAAATATGTTCTGTCCAAATATGTCAGCTTTTGTGTCCATGTCGCCGACGGAGGAGACAGGCCGCGTAGATAACGGGAAGGGAAACATGGTGAAGACCACGGCAACCACTTTCACCTTTTCACTTGCTACTATCTAACCGAAAACACCCCTAAGGGAATTGGCTTGTAATGGTCTGCGGGAAAAGAAGACTCTGTTGAGCTTGACTCTAGCAGACTGTGAGGTGTGCCTTCATTGGTGTCTGCCCCTTTCCAGTCGTTGTTGCACTGACGTTGTTTGGCAACATTGAACCTAAAATACCACCACTTCCATCGTTTTCTCGCTCACCTAATGTTACATCGGGTGAGCGAGAAAACGATGGAAGGTGCTCCTCTTGCTAGTACCAATGGCTCCCACACGTTCAGTTTCCACGCTCAACCACTTATCCGGGGACCGTGCGGGGAGTTTGACTGGGGCGGTATGTCTGTCAAACAATAATGCAGGTGTCCTAAGGTGAAGACGAAAACCTTGCATTGAGCAAAAGCTCGCTCTATCTCGATTTTTCAGTACACTCGAAAGCGTAGCTCATCGATCCTTTCTGAACGGAGAACTTTATTCCGCCGAGAGTTTTCAGAAAAGTTACCACAGGGATAACCGGCTTGTTGGGGCTAAGCATTCATAGCAATGTCGCTTTTTGATCCTTTGATGTCAGCTCTTCCTATCTTTACAAAGCAGAATTCGGCAAGCGTTGAATTGTTCACCCACTGACATGGAACATGAGCTAGGTTTAGACTGTCGGGGGACAGGTTAGTTTTATCCTACCAATCGATATGTGTGTCGTGGCCACAGCTATCCGTCCAGTACAAGAGGAACCACGGTATCGGAGCAACAATTTGCATGCTCGCTCGAACGAGTGGCGGTGCTACACTGCCTCCGAGCGTGCGACTGATGCCGTCACAGTATTATAAATGGTGTCTTTTTTCGTTCCACTGGAGGTTTTCATAGCAGATGTCATCACTTGTGGTTACCTTTGTCTGTTGTCTACAGGCTGTCAGCAGGTCGCTGCTGTAGTTGCCGCTTATGTGGCAGTGTGCATGAATGGGCCAACCAACTTGCCATCGCCGTCCTGTTTTGAATCCTCTGTGGAGCATGAGACGAGGGATCACTTGTAGACCACTTGACTTCAGGCTAGGGATGTCCTACTTAGTAGAGCAGCTACCACACTGCGATCTATTGAGACTAAACCCTCAACCAACCTGATTCTTCCTCGCCGTATCTTATATTTTTGATAAAATGTATGTAAAGATTTTATTCTCTTAAAATGATTCTTTTATATTTCTTTTTACCAGCTTGATTTCCTCCTCCCACTTTTGATAAGTGTAGGATAATTAAAAAGCTGATTAGTCTTGATGGTATTTTGGTACATTTTCTTTTATTTCATAGAACAATGTTCTAATGGTATGCTATTGATGGCTAGTTTTCTAATGGTATGCTATTGATGGCTAGTTTTCTAATGGTATGCTATTGATGGCTAGTTTTCTAATGGTATGCTATTGATGGCTAGTTTTCTAATGGTATGCTATTGATGGCTAGTTTTCTAATGGTATGCTATTGATGGCTAGTTTTCTAATGGTATGCTATTGATGGCTAGTTTTCTAATGGTATGCTATTGATGGCTAGTTTTCTAATGGTATGCCATTGATGGCTAGTTTTCTAATGGTATGCCATTGATGGCTAGTTTTCTAATGGTATGCTATTGATGGCTAGTTTTCTAATGGTATGCCATTGATGGCTAGTTTTCTAATGGTATGCCATTGATGGCTAGTTTTCTAATGGTATGCTATTGATGGCTAGTTTTCTAATGGTATGCTATTGATGGCTAGTTTTCTAATGGTATGCTATTGATGGCTAGTTTTCTAATGGTATGCCATTGATGGCTAGTTTTCTAATGGTATGCCATTGATGGCTAGTTTTCTAATGGTATGCCATTGATGGCTAGTTTTCTAATGGTATGCTATTGATGGCTAGTTTTCTAATGGTATGCCATTGATGGCTAGTTTTCTAATGGTATGCCATTGATGGCTAGTTTTCTAATGGTATGCCATTGATGGCTAGTTTTCTAATGGTATGCCATTGATGGCTAGTTTTCTAATGGTATGCTATTGATGGCTAGTTTTCTAATGGTATGCTATTGATGGCTAGTTTTCTAATGGTATGCCATTGATGGCTAGTTTTCTAATGGTATGCTATTGATGGCTAGTTTTCTAATGGTATGCTATTGATGGCTAGTTTTCTAATGGTATGCTATTGATGGCTAGTTTTCTAATGGTATGCTATTGATGGCTAGTTTTCTAATGGTATGCCATTGATGGCTAGTTTTCTAATGGTATGCCATTGATGGCTAGTTTTCTAATGGTATGCTATTGATGGCTAGTTTTCTAATGGTATGCTATTGATGGCTAGTTTTCTAATGGTATGCTATTGATGGCTAGTTTTCTAATGGTATGCTATTGATGGCTAGTTTTCTAATGGTATGCCATTGATGGCTAGTTTTCTAATGGTATGCCATTGATGGCTAGTTTTCTAATGGTATGCTATTGATGGCTAGTTTTCTAATGGTATCCTATTGATGGCTAGTTTTCTAATGGTATGCTATTGATGGCTAGTTTTCTAATGGTATGCCATTGATGGCTAGTTTTCTAATGGTATGCCATTGATGGCTAGTTTTCTAATGGTATGCTATTGATGGCTAGTTTTCTAATGGTATGCTATTGATGGCTAGTTTTCTAATGGTATGCTTTTGATGGCTAGTTTTCTAATGGTATGCCATTGATGGCTAGTTTTCTAATGGTATGCCATTGATGGCTAGTTTTCTAATGGTATGCTATTGATGGCTAGTTTTCTAATGGTATGCTATTGATGGCTAGTTTTCTAATGGTATGCTATTGATGGCTAGTTTTCTAATGGTATGCTATTGATGGCTAGTTTTCTAATGGTATGCCATTGATGGCTAGTTTTCTAATGGTATGCCATTGATGGCTAGTTTTCTAATGGTATGCCATTGATGGCTAGTTTTCTAATGGTATGCTATTGATGGCTAGTTTTCTAATGGTATGCCATTGATGGCTAGTTTTCTAATGGTATGCCATTGATGGCTAGTTTTCTAATGGTATGCTATTGATGGCTAGTTTTCTAATGGTATGCTATTGATGGCTAGTTTTCTAATGGTATTCTATTGATGGCTAGTTTTCTAATGGTATGCCATTGATGGCTAGTTTTCTAATGGTATGCCATTGATGGCTAGTTTTCTAATGGTATGCTATTGATGGCTAGTTTTCTAATGGTATGCCATTGATGGCTAGTTTTCTAATGGTATGCCATTGATGGCTAGTTTTCTAATGGTATGCCATTGATGGCTAGTTTTCTAATGGTATGCCATTGATGGCTAGTTTTCTAATGGTATGCTATTGATGGCTAGTTTTCTAATGGTATGCCATTGATGGCTAGTTTTCTAATGGTATGCCATTGATGGCTAGTTTTCTAATGGTATGCCATTGATGGCTAGTTTTCTAATGGTATGCCATTGATGGCTAGTTTTCTAATGGTATGCTATTGATGGCTAGTTTTCTAATGGTATGCTATTGATGGCTAGTTTTCTAATGGTATGCCATTGATGGCTAGTTTTCTAATGGTATGCCATAGATGGCTAGTTTTCTAATGGTATGCTATTGATGGCTAGTTTTCTAATGGTATGCCATTGATGGCTAGTTTTCTAATGGTATGCCATTGATGGCTAGTTTTCTAATGGTATGCCATTGATGGCTAGTTTTCTAATGGTATGCTATTGATGGCTAGTTTTCTAATGGTATGCTATTGATGGCTAGTTTTCTAATGGTATGCTATTGATGGCTAGTTTTCTAATGGTATGCTATTGATGGCTAGTTTTCTAATGGTATGCCATTGATGGCTAGTTTTCTAATGGTATGCCATTGATGGCTAGTTTTCTAATGGTATGCCATTGATGGCTAGTTTTCTAATGGTATGCCATTGATGGCTAGTTTTCTAATGGTATGCTATTGATGGCTAGTTTTCTAATGGTATGCCATTGATGGCTAGTTTTCTAATGGTATGCCATTGATGGCTAGTTTTCTAATGGTATGCTATTGATGGCTAGTTTTCTAATGGTATGCCATTGATGGCTAGTTTTCTAATGGTATGCCATTGATGGCTAGTTTTCTAATGGTATGCCATTGATGGCTAGTTTTCTAATGGTATGCTATTGATGGCTAGTTTTCTAATGGTATGCTATTGATGGCTAGTTTTCTAATGGTATGCCATTGATGGCTAGTTTTCTAATGGTATGCCATTGATGGCTAGTTTTCTAATGGTATGCCATTGATGGCTAGTTTTCTAATGGTATGCCATTGATGGCTAGTTTTCTAATGGTATGCCATTGATGGCTAGTTTTCTAATGGTATGCCATTGATGGCTAGTTTTCTAATGGTATGCCATTGATGGCTAGTTTTCTAATGGTATGCTATTGATGGCTAGTTTTCTAATGGTATGCCATATATGGCTAGTTTTCTAATGGTATGCCATTGATGGCTAGTTTTCTAATGGTATGCTATTGATGGCTAGTTTTCTAATGGTATGCTATTGATGGCTTATTGTAAAAAAGATGATAGTTTTCATTGGATAGTAAAATTTTCAATAACTTTTAGTTGAATCAAAAGGCCTATTAAACTACTTGTTAACAGGAAGGTAATTGGATGTAATTGGAAAATTGTATATTAGTGACTTTGGAAACGGTCTTTTTTAATAGTTTATTTACTTTTATTTTAATGTTTATCTTTCAAATTGAATATTATGTGCTTTTCAGGAAACACAAGATGAAGACACAGTTCTTTGGCTTGAGGAAATCCAGGAAACAGTTCTTGAGGCTAACAGGGATGAAGAGGAGACCATCAAAAGTAGGTACTCTTATTTCTTGTATTTGAAGGAATATAAACTTCATCTTCCTTGCGTTTATAATTAAATAATGTATAATTAATTCATTTATAATTAATCTGCTATTCTGAAGTTAACCATATTTTGCATTTAAGACCATTTTGATGTTTTGAGAATGAGTTATTATATACCCTCAAATATAATAGAGAATATACAGTTTTATCAAATAGAATAAAGAGAAATAACAATTCTCACTAATTTATCCATAAGCATTGCTATAAAAATATTTCAGAATTTGTTTTTTGCATTCTGCCTCCTTCATTCTACTAGACCTTTTCAGAAGCTTTTCAATTAATCACATAAATGTAATGTATTTATTTTTCATTTCAGTGTCTGTTGGTATCAGAGACATCAATGCTAACCTTGACCAGCAATCTTCTGAAGTTTTATTACAGTCTTTACAATCTCCTGATGTCCAATTGCAGAAAGTACGTCCTTCTTGTGCTGATGAGTACATGCAACAACTGAAAGAATTGCGCGAAGAAAAAGCATCATTGGGTAAGATAACTTTAGCAGCAATTTCTTTCTCATAAATATTGCTTTGGACTTGGCATGACAACTACAAAACTGACAACAATAATACTTCATATTAAAAAGTTTGCTTCGGTGAGACTTTTCAAACTTTTTCAAGTGTTTCAATGTGTAAGATGAGCGTTCATTAGTTGGAGCACATGAATTTAATCAGTATAAATATGGAAATTAAAGTTTCTTGAAAATCGTTAATTTCATTACAATGTCATCGTCAGTTTGCTACACTTGTTTGAATGATCATTCAAGCAGGTGCAGTATCTAATACTTGTATTCATTACCATGGAATGTTGTGTATATTTGACTCCTGCCCTTAGCAAGTAACACTGGTTCATGCTTGAATTACTTTCTTGATGGACTTTTGAATTATACAAAATGCCCTAGTCCCATTCCTTTTTTTTTTTTTTAAACAGATCCTCAAGAGAAAATTTTAATTTCTTTCATAATCTTTATAAAAAATTATTTAAAAAAATGTTATTCTCAATTAAAATATCACTATACAATGTTAAATAACATTATTATAAAATATTCAACTTGTAAGAATTGATTTAATTTTTTCATTGAATTATATTTATAATTGAATTTACAGAATTTTGTTAGTACACAAACCAACTTTTAGTAGAAGTATTATTTAACCTAACCAAAAGTGAAATGAAAAGATACCATTGTATAACAATGGTATATTTATATATAAATATTTTGTTTACAGGAGAAACTGGAACTGGATGGATGATGAATAAATCTAAACGTGGTTTCAAGTTCTACTACAATGTGAATACTGGCGAATATGCATGGGCTCGAAATGAAAATATTGTTAAAGATTTTGCTATTTTGACGAAAGAAGAAATTCAGGTTCAGTATTATTGAAAAATAATTTGACTTGTCATGGATGTTACTTGTGTATGCATGTTTATATAGGTATGATTGCAAGTGGGAAAAAAATTTTCTATAGCAACCCTTCCCTTTTTTATACCTTTTGACCCCCCCCCCCCCTCACCTTTATTATAAAGATGTGATATGAATTTTGGGTGTCGGTCCCTCTATTTTAAATCTGTCTGCCTTCTGCTTGGACTTTCTCATTTTTCTCTTTTTTACGATTCTTATATTTTTTTCCTTTGCACTTTTCTTCATGTCGAACACTGGTCAGGGGGAGGGAGTTAACTGCTGCAGTTTTATCTGATGACATGTTCCTGAAAATTTGTAAATAAATGAGAAAATAGAAAATTCTATCTTTTAATCTTAGACCTGAAAATGGCCAGTTGAGGCCGAAATAAAGTTATTGCCTGGTAAGTGTTAAGTTTTGTTCCTACTTGCTTGTCTTCTCATAAGGACAAAGTTAGACACAAAGTTGGTTTTGTAAGTGGGGGAAAATCCAGCTCTCCTAAAAGGGGTGCTCTGGATTAGAACAAGTTTTGTTATTCTTTTTTTTATATATATACTGAATGTCTTGCCACTCTTCCATTTGGTGTAGTGACAAATTTGAAACAATAAAAACACCATTGAATCTTATGGGAACTTGTGTCTCAGTGTGATTGTAGCCATATGATTTAATGTTTGTTTAATTTTTCATGTAAAGAAAGCTGTTTATACAGAGCAAAATGATGAATGAAATTTAAAACAAAAAAGTTATTTATGAAAAACAGAACTTTAAAAATCTACAGAAAATAAAATGAATGATGGCTACTGTTCAAGTATTTAAGACTAGTGTTTAAGCCATATTTTGATGTTTTAGTTATTTTAAAATTGTCCTAATCATATTGTGTGAATGTGTAAATATACACATAATTTTGTATTTATTCTATAAAGATTAATTTTTAAATCTATGTATATCAAAAACTGTTGACCTGAGTGCAAACTATGAAAATTGTTGAGCTAAAGTTTACAATGCTTGACTCGCTCCCTCCTACTGAATATTTTTGTAAACGCTTTTCTCTAATGTTAATTTTAAAAAATATGATAAACAGGAACGTCATTTTAATAAATATTTCTCAAAATAGAAGTCAGACAAAATTCTTTTAAACATGCAAAGTTAAGACAAAATTGTAAATATTTATTCACAAAGAGGGAGAAAGAAAGGGTGAAGAGAGGAAAAAGATATAAAGAAAAAGAAAGTGGGGGAAAGAAAAAGTGAACACCCTGCTTTTACTACTATTACTGTGTCAGTCATGGGAGGGGGTAAGAGTGCATATGTTTACATGTATAGGCTGCACGTGTTGCTTTCTACTTTATTTTGTTCGCTTTTACTTGGGAGAAATGAAAAAGCTAGAAACAAGGGTTACGTTGCTGTATCAGTAGATTAATATTAATCCTATTGATTATTTTTGCGAATACTTTTCTCTACACAATAGTATATCGCTTTTTACAAATTAAATTTCTCTATTTTATTCATTGAAATTTTCAACTTGGAAATCTTTTATGAAAATTAACTTAAAATTCTATACTTCACCTACCAAATTGAAGAATAACCTTTCTTTTATAAGATGGAACGATTTTTCAAAGTGGATTGATTAACAGTTTTAATGGCACAGACGTTAAAAAACAGAACTAAAAATTTGTATATAAAAAGTGGAACAAAACTCATTTGTTATTAAAATAGTTTCATAATTCAAATAGATATGAAAAAAAAATAATCATAAAAAATGATATCATTATAAAGAGGAAGGATCACATTTTTTCTAGTTACTAATTTCATTGATATAATCTCAAAAATAAGTTATTGTAAGTTATGAAAATTTCACTCTTTTTTACCCATTTTCAAAACATAAATAGGCCAGTTTGGGAAAGTTAGTATTAAAGAATATTTCTGTTTAATCTTGTGATTTATACATGGATGTGTAATATTTGCAATTGAACTGATACACATTTAGTCTATGGTATGGAGAAACTAGGAATGTTCATTCCAGGGTGGAGTCTCTTTTTTTCTTTCTCTCTTTAATCCATTTATAGCATCTTTTCCAGTTAAGATTGCATAGATATGTTTTGAACTGGAAAACTTGGCTTTTTGTACAATTTGGTCCTCACTTCCAAAATAAGAAGTAAAAGTTAAAAAAAAAAAAAAGAAGCTTATTCAGAATAAAGTAATATATATATATATATATATATATATATATATATATATGATAATTTTATTTACACAGACATGTACAAAATCTGCGACACTGGCATGTCGATGTTATCGATCAACAGTTACTATAAACTGAGATCTCATCAGGCAGAGTTAGAATCCGATCTTAACCTCAGATCATATTTCCAAATATCCAAATATGATCTGAGGTTAAGATCGGATTCTAACTCTGCCTGATGAGATCTCGGTTTATAGTAACTGTTGATCGATAACATCGACATGCCAGTGTCGCAGATTTTGTACATGTCTGTGTAAATAAAATTATCATATATAAAGCTCTATTTTGATATTGAGCACTTTTTATAAACCCGGTTAAAATTCTCTGGATTACCACCCTGTGGATATTTTTCACCTGGATTATTACCATTATTATATATATATATATATATATATATATATATATATATATAATTATCAGCTTTATACAAGTTATACTTTTCTCAAATAAAGATCAATTTGAGTTGGGTTTTTTTTTTTTAAATTAAATTAAATTTTCTATTTCAGAGTGTTCTTACAGAGGTCCAAGAAGCGTATGACAGAGAACTGCTATTTCAGGCTAACGAAGGTTTTATAGTTTTGGTACAAGCTTATATCAGAGGTTATCTCGCAAGAAAATCATTCAATGATCGATTAACCTATATAAAAGCTCAAAGTCCTGCTATAAAAAAGATTCAGGTAATTGTCAAATGTCATTCTCATTTTAAAGTTAATCCATCATGATTGACAAGCATTCATTAAAAACAGCCTAAACTGCTTTTCTATTCATATTCTTTAACATTTTGTTTTTACTGATTTTTTTCTTTTTAATGCATTTATAAGTATATTTCTGCAAAATAACAACTGCATATTGATTTTTGTTATTTGATATTATTTTTTATTATTTTCATTTTTTGTCTTGTCTCATGCTTGAGATTAGATGTCTTGTAAATGACTTCCAACTTTTCCTGTCTGTTGCCATTTTGCCCACCAGGATCAGATCATCATCAACTGATTCCCTTCATGTCTTAAACGGCTTACTACGTGGCTTTAGGCCATCAACGTCAATGTGGGGCACACTTTGGAGAGTTTTGGATGACTGACGACGAGCGACATGGCTATACCAGTTGAGACGTTGTTGTGCAACATACTTTCTCATGGAGACCTGTACAGTGAGACAGGCAATTTTCTCCATCCGAGCGCTGCAGCTAGGATTGTGTCATTTTGACGTTTCGCTGTTGACCATGTTTCGCAGCCATATAAGGGCACATGTGTGTTGTATGCTGCCACTCTCGCATACGATGGGATCCTGCATGTAAAATTGTTGACAGCTGCCTGAAGACTCTCCATGTGGCAGATATACGTCGTCTTATAGTTGTGCCAGTTTGCCCACTGGAATCAATTCTTGTCTAGGTAGGTGAATTTATTGACTCTTTCGACACCTGCAACAATTTCTTTCCATTGGAGTCTGATTTCGATGGGTGTTTCAAATGAAATTAACTGTATCAGCTACACGTAACACAGGCAGGTTGGTGCACCTTTTGTGGCACCACTTATTGCATGTTCTGCATTTGATGGAGTTCGAGCCAGTTCCGAGCTTACAGATGCTGAATGAGTATTTGCCTTGTGGAACAGATACTATCTCTTTAGCATCAGATATCATATGCTTCGTCTTTGTCTGATTTTCACATGTTAAATGCTGTACTCACTTCTGTCGCACTTGGATGCACTGATATCATCTACATACTTGGAAAAGTGATGCTTTAGCCTGTTTCTCTGGTAAAATGTCGTCATTGTCTATTTTTTAAAAAAAGTGATCTGATACTAAACCGATTTGCTGAAACGCGAAAAAGATGTTATGCCTGACGGGCCTGAAGCCTTGTTTTTTTTATATATACATCCATCGCAGCTTCGACCTCAGTCCTCGATATTTCCAACATTGGATCTGCCACCACTTTCACAGAAATATTCATATTTAAACTCACCATTATGCTTTGAAATATCCCCCCCCCCCCTTCTTTGGGCAATTTCAGTCGGCTTTGTTAGAAGTTTTCCATCATCGAACTTGGTACATAACTGTACAGATATGTCAGAGCTGTCCTTCTTCAGTAACTTTGTAAATGACCTTATGAGGGCTTTCAGCTTCACCACGTGATGCCATATCCACATGCCAAGTTTCCCAGTAAGCTCTCTTATGTCAGATGGTGTCACAGACATTACGGAACGCGAATCTATGGTCTCATAGTTTTGCATTGTTTTTCTGCAAGTGTCGGTAGTTGCAGTTGTGATGCTTGTTACCAGTTTGCCCCAATCATCGGTATTTCTGTTTCTCAGAAGTTATTCTAGTTGAGTTCTGTACTGAGTTTTACAGAGTTTCCAATCCTTGATCTTTTTGCCTCAGAGTTTTTTGCTTGACTTTGTTACCTGCAATAATTATGTCGTCGACAATTAGTTAGTAATGCAAGATTCGCTTGGTTTAACTTTGCAGTTTGTGATTCGTAAATTGGTCCTCAGTCTGATCAGTATTAGATCAATCTGAGTTTCTGCATCTTCCCTCTTGTGTGTCACTAATTTTTTCAGGACTTTGCTTGAAGAGAGTATTGCAGATTTTCAGACCATGGTTGAGATACAGGGTTAGTGCATCACATCCTTTAGCGTTTCTCAAACTTGTTATTTGAGTAGATGTGCATGCTGAAGTTGCCTGCTATCGCAATGTCTGTGTGTGTGTTGGCGTCTTAGCTATCACGCCCTCCAACAGGCTCAAGAATTCTGCTTTCTCAGCTTGTTGACGACCGGGCTGTGGAACATAAACTGAAACAACATCTAGTTCGCTTTGTCCTATAGCGAGGGAGACTTCAATAATTATCTCATAATCTCTGATTTTTTTTCTACAAGTTCCTTGAATACTGTGATACTGACTCCATTTGCACCATCTTTGCTGCTTCTATACTAGATCTTGTCGCCATCAATAACCTTGGTGCTGTTATTTTTAAAAAATGCCTGAAAGGTTATATTTGAAATGCTTCAGTGAAATATCAACATTTAGAAAAATAATTAAAACTGTTCTTTCTTGAAAATTCACGTTTAATCACCTGCATACATAGCATTTGTTTCAGTTTCTACATTGAAGTAAGAAAATATTTTTCTTTCTCGGATTTTCATAAACTTAAATTCAGTTAAAATTTGTTGTTTAACAGGCATTTTGGAGAGGAACTCATCAACGAAGACTTTACAATACAAGAAAGCAATATCTTAAAGATAACACTGAAGCTACCATCAAGGTAATGTCTCCTCATTTTGATTTGTTGCTTCAATCAAAATTTTGTCCATCAGACAATTTTTGATTGAAAAGATGGTGTTGACTTTTTAAAATGTAAGCCATTTGTATTTTAATAAACATTTACTAATCTTACTTTCTGAACCGTATCGCTAGAAATCAGTTTGTTTTGTTTGTAATGATTTAATTCTGTACTGATTATTAAATTTCAATAGTTAACTGCTTATTAAATTTTCTCTTTTTTTTTCTATCCTGTTTTGCTAGAACTACTAGTAATTTGGATTATTTAGACTACTATTCTCATCTTGGGCGTTATTCTCACAACGTTTCAGCTGATGTAATTTCCGACCTTTGGGTACATTTTGTCAAACTCAAGAATCTACACGGAATTTCGAACTGAACCTTTTATTTAATCCATGGCAGTAGATCATTCAGCCATTGTTATTTTATTCTCTGTTAATATTGCTTGTAGTTTTTTTTTTTTATACTTTTGTTCACCCCAAACAAGGCACTCAAACGTAAGAGGTTATTGTGTTAGGGTCCAGATTTATAGGGGCAACTTAAGTGGAGAGTTGGACAGTGAGGATCAAACCTTCAACCTCCAGAAAAGTGTCATTTAGAACTGATTGTTACTTAACACCTTTATCCATTGTGCCACATGGTGGTTGAAGGTTCAATCTTCACTAAGAATAGCATAAAAATTACTTAAGACTTAAATGCTAAATATAAACACATAAATCCTTTTCTATAGTGCATATTTCCATATTTGACCTAAAAATATGTAAACACTTTTAGGATTTTATTTTTCCAATGTATAATATTTTGCATTTTTCAATGTTAAATTGCAGCAACCAATTCTATTCCCAAATAAACAGTTGAGCTCTTTTTCAATGGAACTTTTTTCATGAGGATTTAATTGTTTTAACAATATCAACACACATTTTGATATCATTTATGTTTTCTGGGAGATAATTTATAAAAAGTAAACACAAGATAGAATCTGATCGTCGTTGTGCGGCTGCAATATGTGTATCAAAGTATATGATTGAACCTATTTATTACTCTACTTTTGTATGATGTTATTCCTGCATTTGGAAAATACTGGTTCCCTGTTATTTAAGGATGAAAACAAACTTTTTGGCAAATCCAAATTGATTGGACATAGGTTATGCTGATTAGGTAATTTTTAGATCCACTAAAACTCATTGCCTGTCATTTGTAATCATTGTTAATATATTGACAGTTTGTATTAGGTATCCCAAACAAAAATTTTATTTTCATTATATCTAAAAAAAATTATGTGTGCACATAGACTTTTGCAAAACATAAACAATGGTACCAAAGTTATTTTGATAGCTCAATTAGTCACCAAATTATGACCGTTCAAAGTTCCTGGAAATTAGAAAATTTGTCGTCTTGTGTGATATTGGTCTAGAAGCCAATTTTAACAGTGTATAACTAAAAATGCAGGCTTCAAACAAGTGAAACATCCTTACAAATGTAATGTCATCTTGTAGTAAATGAAAATTAATCAGAATAGAAACAATAATTATTAGATAAAATCAGTATAAATATTGAACGAAATCCCATTACCCACCCGACAAAACGTGCAAAAATCATACAAAAATCATACGGAAGTGCAACTTTGACTGTTCATATAAATTTCATTTCAACAGCTAATGCATTAAATCTGCTTAATAATATTCCTAGCACATTAGAGATCAGGCTAATTTTTTCTTTTAATAGTAAACCAATAAAAATACTCAGATTAAGACCATGTAAAAACAGGCGGAAACACAATTTGATAATAGGGCAAAAATGGACGAAAAATTAAGTAAAAAGTATACGTTACTGTAATTGCTATAAAACAGTATCCATTGGAGCTACAAGCTTGAAACTTAGCCACTTTACTAATTTGGGGATGAGGAACTCAAAAACATGTGTGGCTTCTCTGTATTATCAAAAGTTTTTGTCATAGATCTATTTTAACTTTGGTAAATTTATTCAGTTTTTAACTCGTCAAAAAAGGGTTGACAACAACAAAATTAAAAAATTTGTTATATAAAAGGAATAAGTCATTTTTTCTTCAGGCAAATACTTATTGTAAAGCTTTAAACTTCAAAAATTGGAAATAAACTAAAATATTTTTATCTTAACTGACGGAGCATCTTATAATTGTTCCCCTACAGTTCTTCTGCCGACTCGTCCCATCTGTATGGAGTGTGACACTTGGTGACTGCAGGATCATCTTTGCAGCATGAAGCTTAGTGATGAAATGAGATTCATCACTGATATTTGCTGATGTGGATATTGAGGGAAGATCATCCAGCTTTTCTTCAAAAAGGTTGCGGCCAACAATGTCAATTACCTGTGAACATGTTGATGCAGAAATACCTGCTACCTGCAGGCCTATAATGGTCATCCTAACATTATCATTAAAGCGGTTGCACCAACTGTCCCTAGTTGCTCTAACCTCCTTTTTGTTTTTTTCTAATATCTTCTAAATAGCTTCTTCATCTATGGAAGTCTTCTCGTTCCTCAACTTCTTACACTTCCTTTTCAAAAGACTTGTTTTCTGAAGTGATACCTTTTCAGCTTTCAGCTTTACCTGAATCTCTTTCAAGGAGTTGACTTGTTTTTTAAGCTCATTATTTTCACTGTCTCTTCTTGTTCATTTGTTTCAACATATAAATTCTTTTATACAATTTACTCTTTGTCAATTTTTTCTGTCTCTCAATGGATTGTTTGGCGACTTCCATGCGCAATCTGGCAATCACGTTCTTAACATGAACATTCTGATTTAGCAGAGATGGTTTTTGTTTAGAAACAGTTTCATATTTTGATTTTAATAATCGAAATGCAGTTCTCATATCGGACAGCTTATTCTGATATTTTTTGACCGATTCTTCCAGTGCCTTAATTTTTGAAGCAGATGGGTGTTCAATAGTGGCTGAATCATTGGATTCGTCTGGAGATTTGACCTGGGAAGATAGGCTAACTCGCTCGTGGAAAGGTGAAGTAAAAAACTGCTGCAGTTCTTGAGGTCTTTGTGTCTTTTTTTTTCGTTTTATCCGATTCTCTATTACCAGTTTTTTTAATGTTGAGGACAGATGCTTTTCATCGTAATTGGACGACAGAAGTTGATTTATCCACATGACCATCATACTGAACTTGAGATTCTTCTGCGTTAAGTAATTCTGGAGATGAATAATATCTTCATTAGTCAACTCATTTGATCCTTTGGCAGCTAAAAAATCTAAATTTAAAAAATAATAATTTACCAAAGTTAATAACAATACTGTTAATGATACGCGCTCGGTAAATTCTTTTTACGAACATGTGCTAATAAAATATCCGTTTCTCTAATTTTTTTTTGGGGGGGGGGGGGAATCATTTACTACACTCAACAGAACGAAAAAAAAGGGTGAAAAAACAAATGTACAACAAATAAATGTTAGCAAAGGCAAGTTATTCATCTACCTACATGGATAAGTTTATTTGTATTTTAACTGATTTTAAAGGGTTGTTTTGGGTTCAAAACAAGCTTTGTCAATAGAATAAATGTCACAAAAACATAAATTATCGAATAATGATACCGTTAATTGTACGCGTCGTATTATTTCTGCAATGTTATTATTTAATTCAAGAATGTAATTTATATTGCTTTTATCAAAACGCGTTAAAATATGCTGAATAAATCTCGCCATGCACCGGTAAATAGGGATATATTACACGAAACCGCTTGATGGTGACAACTGTTAATGTTATGAAGAAGAGATTATTTGGCACTTCTTCAGTTTAGGTGTGAATTAGAAATCAATTTTGAAGAGTTACATTCCAGATAGCGGTTTTTAAAACTCATTAAATAAATACTGGCGGTGTCTCTAAATTTGAATGAGTTTTATTTTGTGTATACGTTGGTCGTGTCTCTAATGAATAACATTAGAGACACGACCGCCGTGTCTGCAGCTTCTTCGTTTTAATAAACAGTTTTTATTATTATTAAAAAAATCTTTCATTTCCTGTTATTTGATTTAAAAGCGCTTAAAAATATTTAAATACCACCCGTTTTTTACTCAGAAGTTATTTTCGTTTTATTAATTATATTTACGCACATGTGATAAAAAAATACCACCCGTTTTAAATTGACGCACAAAGTTCAATTAACAAATATATTCTTCAATTTATCATTTTAAACATAAACAATAAAAGACTTCATGCATTATTTAAAAATAAACAAAAGAAAATATAAAAATAATTAAAGTCATCTAAAATATTTGAAATATCCATCAGCAGCAATCGTTTTGTTGACGTTTTCGAATTTTTGATACGCGGCGGTCATAGATCATTGAAGATTTTGTCATTTGCGCAGACCTACCTCCAGTTTTATTCGTATCGCGTCCAGAGTTATGGCCGTATTAATATGACACCAACCGATTATTAAAGACGGTATATTTCTCTACAAAGGTGTACATTTTTGACATTTTTTTACATTGAATTATTTTGTGATTTTATACACTAAACTTTTTAACTTGAATTTCTTTTATAAAATTCGACATAAAACCCTATGTTACACCCACCAAATTAAAGAGCGTCCTTTTTTCTTTTAGATGGGACTATTTTTATATGCATAGTAACATGCACGAGCGCGTGCAACAAATTTGAAAAAGACATCGATTTTTTTTTCAAAAAAGAAAAAAAGCGTCCATCACTGAAAATAGTGACCTAATTTGAAATGGTCTGGAAAAAAAAAAATTAATGAGACAAGAAAAAGAATTATATCTTTATGAAGAGAAAAGATTAAATTTTGTTTACATCCAAATTTTATCAAAATAACCCAAAAAATTAACGAGATATCGCAAGTTGAAATTGTATGGAATTTCACTTTTTTTTTACATATTTCGCTAGAAAATCAGCCCGGTTTGGGATACCTATTTGTATAACAAAGGAAAATGTCTTTCATCAAAGCTACATGTATTATAGCACCGCTTGTACGAATTTATTAAATTGAAAAATTAATGGTGAATTTTTAATTCAGAATTTAAAAGAATAGATTCAATGTTTTATGCTGTTTAAAATGACTCAATATATTTTACCGGCTTTTATAAAAAAAAACTACTTGTTTCCTTTCAAATAACTTTGAGTGTTTTAAGGAATTAGTTACAATCTCTGAGATTCTTGTTATAAAGCAGGTGGATTGCTTGAATTTATAAAAGTTAGCTCAATAACAATTTATTTAAAACATATCTTTTTTCTTGAATAAGCAAATTAAAAAAAAAAGCTGCAAATTAGTCAGGTCTTAATTCCTTTGGAGTTTTGTATTGATTTTTTCTATTCTTTCTTATGTTCTAATACTTGTCACATATTTGTAAGTAAAGTGTACTTAAAACTGTTCTTTCCTCTAAATGTTATCCAATTCCAAATTGCTATTTGTAAAACCAACTAATAACAAACAGTTGAGTAGATATGCATAGTTATGTATTTGTTTCTCTTAATAATCATGTTTATTGGTGATGTTTCTTTTCTATTTCAGTTGCAAGCCCTTGCTAGAATGTATTTGGCTAGAAAGCGATACAGAAATAGACTTAAGTATTTCAAAGATAATGTAAGTGAATATTTTCTGCTTATTCTCCTTGAATTATTTTAATTATTAAAACAAACCAAAAAGTGGCTTTTGATTTCGCTCTTACGGAGGCAGGTTGAAGCTTTATCTAAGCAGTAGAATTAGTATTCTTACTGTTATTACATCCAGCATCTTGAGAGCTCTTTATACCAAATTTTCAATTTTACCCTATAATTTTGGAGCCTATAATTGTTGTTGTTGTTGATTATTATTATTATTATTATTATTAGTAGTTACTACTAGTAGTAGTAGTAGTAGTGATGATGGTGGTATTTTAATTTTGACCAGATTCTCTCTGATGCACTCAACATCCCAAGAGGACTTAATGTTAACTTTAGTGCAATCCTGTCCAATGCATGTGTAGGTTCTGTTATTATTAGTTGTAATGACATACTTGGCACCTTGAGGGTTCTTTATGCCAACTTTGGAGCAATACTTTTGAATTACGTATCATTAGTTAACTCTCTGATCACATACCTGCTATTTCAAAGATGCTTCATGCCAAATTTTGAGCAATTCTGTTGGGTAGTTTTAGACCAACAGACAAAAATGCTCAAAGATGATATAGAGATGTAATTCTTCCATCCTTTTTAACTTTGCCAATTTCTTGTGTATTTTATGTATTCTTTCAATAATATACAAATATTTTTGTTTTAGATAAATGCCATCATAAAAATTCAAGCCTTCGTCCGATCTAACCTTGCAAGACATGATTACAAATCCTTAGGTAAGTAATTTGTTATAAAAATAAATATATATATAAAATGGTCCTGGGTATGACCTTAGAAAGTCACCCAGTGGTGAGAGCCCCACTTGGGAGCTGTGGGGAATGTAGAGTTGCCCCTTAATTGCCATTGCTCTCAGGTCCACTCTGGCCCGGAGTGGTAGTACCTGTAAGGGCCCCATCTATGGGTCAAATAGAACCTACTAGTTCTACTAGATCAGGCTGTCTGAAGTTACTGACTTCCTGACTCAAAATGCACCAAACATTGATGTTTTTGGGTTTTTTCCTTTT
>OY744517.1:1087118-1097118 GCA_963556195.1 Sepiola atlantica | reverse complement strand
AAAGTTACAGTACTGCATAAATAAAATCAACAACTGGGCAATCTAAAACGGTTTTAAAATTTCAAAAACCAAAACTAAATGCATTCATTTTTGTAACAAGCACAAACTACATAATGACCCCCAGCTACAACTTGAAGGGGAAAACATCCCACTCGTAAATTAATATACATTTCTAGGAGTGGTATTCAATAAAAAAAACTGAGCATATGTTGGAATTTGTTAAAGCCCCCCTCGCTGATTGGCTGTTGCCATGTCCCTTAAGGGCCTCAGGGATTGGCTGTCAGGCATTGCAACCCCTTTTTAGTAAAGGTGTCACGTGAGCCAGCCCTTAAAAACCCTTGTATACGGCTTCCCGGCCTCTTTTCCACGACTCTGCTCGAGTCAATAACACATCGGGCGGCCTTCTCAGTGATACAGCCCACGACGGCACCACAGAGAAAGACCCCCCGCCGTTACCAGAACTCTAAAACAGATAAGTTCTAGCGAACCACGTTTTCGCATCCAAACCCCAAACCCCAAACCCCAAACCTCAAACCCATCTCTCTACCATCCTCTTTTCCATCCTCTCTATGATTTACCAATGCCTAATGAACTGTTTGAAACTGTAAATACTCAATCCGACTTTCTCTTTCTTACTAAATGATATGAAATGACACCCTTGTGTTTTGTGTTCCTTCTTCAGACTTCCGTCCTATACATATTTATGCACATGGTTACCCCATTCTCACGTGGGAGAATTGAACTTTATTTCAGGATTATTTTAATCCCAACACATAAACTACATTAAAGGGAAATGTTATGAAGCACTACAATTATTACGAGTCGTAGCCCACAACGATTAAGAAGCTGATAAAGATACCCTTATGAAACTTAACAGATCTCTGATCAAATTAATTTGATTAATTTGATCAAATTAATTTGATCTGATCAAATTAAAATTAGACAATGGATGCTTTATCTATCAATCCACTCGAAAATCGTACCTAAAAACATTAGAAACTGTTCACCAACAATGACTGCGACTGGTGCTGGGAGCCTACCAAACATCTGTTGAAAGTTTGTATGTTTCTACATACAAACTAACCTGGTGCTACAAGATCAGGCTGGCTGAAGATACCGGCTTCCTGGCAAAAAATGCACCTAACATTAAAGTTTTTTGTTTTTCTCCCTTCTCTTTACAAAACTCAATTATGTTCTGCAAACAAAAAACAAAAACAATTTGCCTCCCTTCTCTCTCACTCTCTCTTCCATTTCTTTTTTTTTTTTTTTCCATGGGTGGCAACCAAAAATATTGGCATCATGGAGAAATATGTAGAGGAATTAAAATATGTGTGAAATGTGGTGAAAAGACACCAACCACACAGAAGATGAATGCCATAACCTCGAAAAATGTTCAAATTGTAATGAAGGCCACAGAGCCTACTCTTAAAACTGCAAAATCTACCAAAAAGAAAGAGAAATAACTAAAATTAAACACAAAAGAAATTTATCCTACCCAGAAGCATGAAAGATTGTTGAAGCATATTTCAAAAACAACACTTATGCAGAAGCAACCCACCGATCAAGCCCATTAACCCTACAAAATGAAAATAACTTACCGGATCTAGTGAAAGAACTAAGATCTCTACTAGAGATATTAACAGAAAACTTGATCAGCCTGACAACTAGATCTAACATGGAATCGGATCAAAAGAAAAATCCACAATCCGAGATCGACGAGACTAAAGATGCTGCAAGCCAAAAAAGAAAACTCAACCCAAACAGTTTACAAAAGCGAAATCTCCTTTGAAGAAACAATACAACAAACAAAAAACAGAAATGGTGCTGATTGAGAGTGAAACCAAATTTGAACTGGTGGAAATTGAAAACCAGGAAAGAAGTTCAAGACAGTGAAACCAAATTTGAACTGGTTGAAATTGAAAACCAGGAAAGAAGTTCAAGACAGAGAAACTCAAAATGCCTTAACAAAATCAAATCAAAAAGCCTAGAATTCGAAAAATCACGACAAAGATCCCAATCTAGGCACAAACTAGAAATAAACCTCCCAAATGAAGAACCAGGAACAAACAAAAAAAATACCAGAGAAAATGGAACTAGATGAACATCCACAAACTTCTACAAACAATTCATTTAAAATCTAACTTGCAGGCAGTTGCCGTATCAGTATCTCTCCATAAAAGAATAACAGTCTGTTCCCTATATTTACCACCAAAAGAGAAGATTAATGAAACTGAGCTGGATAATTTGATTATACAACTTCCCAAACCTTACATCTTAGCTGGTGACTTCAATAGTCATAATCAAATTTGGGGTAGTAAAGAAACCAATGGAAAAGGCAAAATTATAGAAAACATAATTAATAAAAGGAATCTGTCTTTTTAATCAAAAAAACATATACCTACCTCCACCCAGCAACAGGCTCTAATTCTGCATTAGACCTCACACTATGTGACCCCACTACTTTTCTAGATTTCAATTGGAAAGTACTCAACGATACCTGTGGCAGTGACCATTTCCTAATAATTTTAGAAAATCCCAATTCCAAAACAGGAGAAGAAATCACATACTGGAACCTTAACAGAGCAAACTGGGATAAATATAAAATTCTAGGCCAAAATAAATTCCCTCCCAAATCAAATAATAACACATAAACATATTTCTCCAAACCACTTCTAGAAATTGTTGAAGAAAGCATACTTAAAACTTCCAACTCCAGCAAACAAAAAAAATCTTGGTTCAACCATGAATGCCAAACTGTCATATATGCACACGCCGTACCGCTCTGAAATGTTTTCCATTAAATCCAGCCAAAGAAAACCTTAACAGTTTTAAAAACTGTCAGGCCAAAGCACGAAAAACTATTAGAGAATCAAAAAGAACTTCCTGGCAGAATTTTGTATCCAAACTCAACAACAAGACTAAAATGAAAACAATCTAGAAAATTATACGAAAAATCTCTGGCAAATATTCTAACACCCCATTAATTGCACCAAAACAATATAGAAGCCACTACCAAGGAAGAAATTGCAAATATGCTTGCAGATAACTTTGCTAAAAACTCTTCCCATCAAAAGGAAAATCCTAACTTTCAAAAAATAAAAGAAAATAAAGAAAAAGAAAAAAATTAACTTCAATACTCATAATAAAAAAAAAATTGTACCATAACAGAACTTCAAAAAAAATTTACTACTAACATCAGGAAGCTTTAAATGAAACTCATCTGTAGGCCAAGACGAGATTCATTATAAATTCTTGTAAAATTTACCCATAATATTTCTTAATTAACTCCTAAAAATATACAATGACATATGGAACAAAGATAAAATCCCCTTACAGTGGAAACAAGCTTATAATAATCCCCATTCTAAAAGCAATGAAAACAGACCCAAACAAGCAAAAAGGAAAAATTCTTAAAGACAACACCACAAATCCAAAAAACTACAGGCCTATAGCCCTAACAAGTTGTTTATGCAAAACACTTGAAAGAATGATTAATAAAAGGCTTGTATGGTACCCGAAAAAAAAACGGCCCACTATCCAAATTTCAATTGGGTTTTAGGAAAAACAGAAGCAGCATAGATCACCTAGTGCAGCTTGAAACCTGCATAAGAAAGGCTTTTATCCCAAAACAACATGTAACTGCAATATTTTTTGATATTGAAAAAGCGTACGATATCACATGGCAATATGGTATTATGAATGACCTAAAAGAATTAGGCCTAAAAGGCAAACTTCCCATATTCATAGGAAATTTCATAAACAATAGAACCTTCCAAGTTAGTGGCATGGCAGCCTTATCTATAGGTCAGCCAGAAAGTCCCATCTAAAAGAACTTGATACCATCCACCATGAAAGCTTGAGACTGGTATTAGGTGCATACAGAACCTCCCCAGTTGAGAGACTATATGCAGAAGCCCATAGAGCACCCGTTCAGATTAGAAGTTAAAAATTGGCCCTTTTAAAATTCAAATCATGTCTCAACAACCCAGCATACGACTGTATATTTAACCCAAAACTCAAAACCTTTTTTGAAAAATGATAAAACTTTTAGGCCTTAGAATGGAACCCATTATAAAAGAATCTAAAATCCAACTTTCCTACATTAATATTTCCACTTTATCTGAAACTGAATCTTGGATCATCAGACCTCCAGGAGTTATCCTAGCACTGAACAACTTAAACAAGAACTTCAAGTGATCTTGGAAAACCACCTTAAATACAAATACGTTTACACTGATGGTTCTAAAGATGCAGACTGTTGGATGCGTTGCTTTCTTGGATAAGATTAAAAAGCGTCAATTTATAGTGCAGAAGCTGCAGCCATATACTTGGCTCTAAAAGTAATAGAAAGTAGCCGAACGAATAAATTCGTTTTCTTCTCAGACTCCCTATCAGTGCTCACAACACTGAAGAACAAACAAATGGATAACCCTCTAATCGCAAAAATTTTAAACAAAAAGCAGTGTAAAATGAAATTATGCTGGATATCGAGTCAGATCAGCATTCGTGGAAACGAAAAAGCAGATAGAGCAGCAAAAGAATCGCTGAACATGATACGTACCAATACTAGTCTTCCGTACACTGATCTTCAACCTTTTATAAACAGGATAATCAAAGAAAAATGGCAAGAATCTTGATGAATGCCAAAGTAATAAATTACACAAGATTTGACCAACTATTGCTGAGTGGCCCTTAGGCTACAGAAAGGCCAGAAGAAAAGAGGTTAAAGTAGCCAGACTTCGTATAGGACATACATATATTACTCTCAAATATTTATTGAACGGTGAAGAGTCCCCAATGTATATATCATGTCAAGAACCTTTTACAGTTAAACATATATTAATAATAGTTGAAAATTTGAGAAACCAGTAAATTTATTAATCATTTTTTTATATATATATATTTTATAAATCCGAATTTTCGGTTTAACAAACCTTTGAGAAACCAGTCAACCGTTGACTTTCACCATAAAGAAAAAAATATCTATATACTATCTGCCATGATTAAGGTTTGTTAAACCGAAAATTTGGATTTATTAAATATATAAAAAAAAAAAATGATTAATAAATTTCATTTATTGATATAAATTAATGCGTCTGTTGACTGGTTTCTCAAATTTTTAAATATATTTCTTAACGACGCTTTCAATGCTGTGGTGACACTCATATATTAATAAACTGTCAGCATCTACACCAAAATCTAAAGTTTAAAGACGCAAATCTGACCAAAACTTTACAGACAAACATATATCAATAGACTGTCAGGATATACACCAAAGCCGAAAGAAATACAACTCAAAAAATCTAAAGGACCTGTTTAAAGACGCAAAGCTGACCAAAACTTTAGACTTCATTAAAGAAGGTAGACTGTTCAAAAAAATTTAATCTTAATTTTATTTTTTTCCCAAAACAATATAAAATAACTTGACCTACCTTGGGACTTCATTTGACAACATTAGCTAGCATTAAATAACCCCTAGATGGGTCTTATTTTTATTTTTTATTTATTTTTCCCCCCTTTTTCTCCCCTTTGCAAAACTTAATCATGTTCTGCAAAAACAATTTTCCTTTACAAAACATTATCTCTCTGAGTAAAAAGAAAAACTTAATTATTCTTTCCGACTCAATTAACAACATTGAAGAATAGAAATCTGGGTAACCCACTGATCGTCAAACTATTATGTAGAATAACATTATTGCTGAACACCAAAGTGATTATATTTTGTTGGATCACAAGTCACATAAGAATTCAGGGAAATGATAAGGCTGAACCAACAACAAATTTAAATTTCTATACACAGACGTCGAGGCAAACATCCAAGCTGTAAGAAATGGCAATCTAGATGGAGCAGTAATACACCTAATAAATTGTTGACAATGCAACCTGATTTAAGAGAATGTAGGTAGGGCTGTAGAAAGTCATCCTCTCTCGACTCTGTATTGGCAACACAAAATTTGCGCATTCGTTTCTGCTTGAGCAGAAGGAGCCATCATGTGTGCGACTTGTCAAGTCCCATACACAATGAAACACTTTGTTAGAATGTGTTGATTTTGCTCCCATCCAACAAAAATACTACAATGTTGGTACTATGAAGGAACTATTTAGAGACATCATAGTAGAAATCATAATGTCCTTTCTGAAAATGGTGGGTTTATACCCCAAAATTTAATATCTATAAATTCAATAAACCAAACTTCCCTAGGAAAAATTAATCAATTGCAGACTGTTTACTCAAGAAATTTACAAATATAAAAGAAATTCATCCAAATCTGTTAAACATTTAAAAAATATTATAAACCTCAAGCATGAAATCCTTTAACAATATAAATGGATTCGGCATTAAAAAACCCAAAAGGGTTGATTATGCCGTAAACAACAATAAAAAAAATATATATATATATATATATATCTTGTACGGATTTGTAAAACGATTTTTAATAATGAATCCGAATTGTCCCCCTCCCCCCCCCCATATACACAATTTCCTGGTATTTTAAATGGGTTTTTAAATGAAATAGCAAGTTTTACAAATGTTACTTTCAGATTTGCTTTACTAAAGAAAATGAAAAATAAAATAATCACAAGGTGATGTGTTTAATCAGTTTCTCACCAACTTAATTTAATATCTTTCATCAAATTTAATAAGAAAAATAAATGCAGCAAAGTTTGTAAAAGTATTGTAAGTTGAAGTAGATTTTTGTGAATATTTTCCTATATAAACTACGACAGATTTAATTTTGTTTTTATTATTGAAGGTATTTTTTATATATGTAATTGAAGTTGTATAACTTGGAAGGAAAATATACCGATTTTAGATTCAAATTAATTTTAATAAAGAAAAAAATATCCATGTTTTTTTTATTAATATTGTTTTGTTTTTCTAGTTTATGATGATAATCCACCATTGTCAGTTGTGCGCAAATTTGTCCCTCTTCTTGATGCCAGTACTGCTGACTATGCAGAAGAACTGGGTAAGTGAAATTAAAATGTTTTAATAAAACGTAATTTTAGGAATGGTTTTAATTGAATTTTAAAATAAACCCAAGAAACATTGTTTTTATTCAATGAAAGTAAACATTTTTCTATTTTAGAATTACAAACGCTACGGCAACAGGTAGTGTCAGATATTCGTTCCAATCAACAGCTGGAGCATGACCTTGATCAAATGGATATCAAAATTGGTCTACTGATTAAGAATCGAATCACACTACAGGTGCGTGGAAAAAAAACTTTATTTGGAATATAAAATTTAAGTCTTTTTTTCTTTTTGAATTGTTTTAATTTCTGGTTGAAAAATGTAAATAATGTAAGGGAAAAACTACATTTAAGTCGTCAACACCTTTCCAAAAAACGCACTACACGCACCCAAGAACCATGCTCCCTAGCCAATTGTCCCATTCCTACCACTGGACTATGCCACCGCACCAACTGTGTATACAATATATTATGCACTATTTGTAATCACTCCTATATCGGATATACTACAAGACAATTACACCAACGTATAAAAGAACACATGAATACAAATATATCTTCCTTCTTCAAACATACTTCCTCATGCAATACTACACAACAAGACATAAACGTTTCCATTCTAGCCTCGACCAGGAACCTAGGCGACCTAAGACTGATGGAAGCTATTCTCATTTCCAAACATAATCCAGTTTTGAACCAGAGACACAAATTAAATTCTACCTTCATCATATAATCCCCAGATAATACCCCCACCCCCACCCCAGATAATACCCCCCCCCCCCCATAATAAACACTATTTGCACAAATCATATCCATTATACTAAGAATTGACCATTACATTAGTTAAATAAATTCAACAAACAAAGCCAATTAACAGAATTCCCTTTATAAATTAATACCAAAAATAACAGATTTGTCTCCCTTTAACCAGCAAACCGGTCAGTTTCCATACCTAAAACAGAAGACACTTAAGAGGTAAATTAAAACCAATAAATAAGGATTAAACTTAACCAGGCATAACTAAATTATAATATACTGCACCGACAACAAATAATCAGCGATCTACAGCATATTTAAAATCTAATGCCGGAATCAGCCTGTTGACAAACATATATATTATAAGTAAAATCAACGTTAAAAAAAAAAAAAAAAAAAAAAAAAGCCAAAAAACAATAACAATAATAGTAAATATATAAATAAAAATAAAAATTAAATAAATAGAAACAACATACAATTACATATATATATATGTATATATATATATATATATTAAGAAAAAAAAAGAAGAATCTATTTAATTTTCCTCTGAATACTTTACCCTGAACACTTCCGGTTTAACCCCCCAGCGCTCCTGGCATTTTCTCGGTCTCCGGGATTTTTCTTTTATTTATTTTTGACAAGGAGAGGAATAGGAAAAAAGAAAGAAAAAAAAATCTCTCGGAATATATCAAATTGATTCTTGATAATCCGGATATTACAAACTAACACCCTTGCTGTCTAGAAAAATAAACAAACCTTTCGATCTATATCCGACTTATTTCGGTTTTGTTTTTGTTCTCCACAGCTTACAGCTATCCGGATCTCCGCAATGCCGTCAACCTTTTTAAAAACTTTTATTATATTTATTTAAATTAAAAAAAAAAAAGCTATAACGTTAAATAAAATGTTATTAAAAAAAAATATGGTAAATTTATAGAAGTGCACCTTTCGTATTTCGACCCCTAAAAAAAAAAAAAGTTTCTACTTTTTGGGGCAAATTACATATAAACAGCCTCAACAAATATCCGCTATGAAAAAAATTATGAAAATTTTTATTATTTTAGATTTTAGGAGGGGGGGGGGTCACTTTCCTATAATAAGTTATACGTAAAGTGAGCACGCATTTGTTGGCCACCGAATCTCACCACTCGTATTTCGACCCCTAAAAAAAAATTTCTACTTTTTGGGGCAAATTACATGTAAACAGCCTCCTAGCATCTAAAATGGCTGTTTACATGTAATTTGCCCCAAAAAGTAGAAACTTTTTTTTTAGGGGTCGAAACACGAGTGGTGAGATTCGGTGGCCAACAAATGCGTGCTCACTTTACGTATAACTTATATAGGAAAGTGATCCTCCACCCCTCCTAACATCTAAAATGGCTGTTTACATGTAATTTGCCCCAAAAAGTAGAAACTTTTTTTTTTAGGGGTCGAAATACGAGTGGTGAGATTCGGTGGCCAACAAATGCGTGCTCACTTTACGTATAACTTATATAGGAAAGTGATCCCCCACCCCTCCTAACATCTAAAATAATAAAAATATATATATTTTTTTTTCATAGCGGATATTTATGGATGGCTGTTTACATGTAATTTGCCAAAAAAAGTAGAAACTTTTTTTTTAGGGGTCGAAACACGAGGTGAGATTCGGTGGCCAAGAAATGGGTGCTCACTTTACATATAACTTATATAGGAAAGTGACCCCCCCCCCTCCTAAAATCTAAAATAATAAAAATTTTCATAATTTTTTTTCATAGCGGATATTTGTTGAGGCTGTTTACATGTAATTTGCCCAAAAAAGTAGGATACTTTTTTTTTTAGGTGTCGAAATACGAAAGGTGCACTTCTATAAATTTACCAAAAATATTTAAAAACAAAAATTAAGAACTGAAATGCACCAAAATGCATTTCAGTTTCTTCACTAACAAGTCGGTTATCTAAATATTTTAACAGATTTTGGAACATTTTAAACTGTTTAATAGAAAGTTACTTCTGGTTTTAAATTTATTAACAAATCATCTTGTATTAAAATATTGAAATTTTAGTGTGCTATTTACAAAATATAATTTCAGTACCATAACTTCACCTTAACAAGATTAGTTATAGTTTTATAACAATTTGGTTCAATTAATAATTTAATGACTAAATGATACTGTAAAATTTGCATTTTAAAGTCATATTTAAAAAATAAAAACATAATCCTACTAAAAATAAAAATATTACTTGGCTAAAATCAGTCAAGTTAGTACAATAAATAAACCGAGAC
>OY744517.1:1069618-1082118 GCA_963556195.1 Sepiola atlantica | reverse complement strand
AAATATACAACTCACCAAAAAACAGCCTCCCCACGAATTTCCCAAGATTCCTAGTAATAAAACTACTAGAAAGCAAAAGAATGAGTGAATTATCACCTTAATCGAATAAATACTTACCAGCAAAGTGAATTCAAAAACTTAGAAACGAAAATCATCTTGTCGAAGTAAACAACAATAAAATGCCCAAAACCTATTAGAAATTGGTTGTTTATACAACCATAAATGCAAAGTTTTTTCACATGAAGTACTAAATACCTAGTCATAAAAAAACAAGAATTGTCCTTGGCAATTACGGAAGAAATAAGAACAGCATTAAAAAAAAACAAAGCATAATTGACCACACACGCATAACCATCAAAAGAAATGGTCAGACCATACCAACTAATACTTATATACTGACCTTTGACACACCTACAATTCTCAAAGAAGTAAAAATTGGCTACCTAATTGAAAAGGTAGAACAATATATCCCTACACCCTTTCGATGCCACAAATGCCCAAAATATGGGCACCATAGGGAAATATGAAGAGGAATTAAAATGTGTGAAATGTGGTGAAAAGACACCAACCACACAGAAGATGAATGTCATAACCTCGAAAAATGTTCAAATTGTAATGAAGGCCACACAGAATACTCTTAAAACTGCAAAATCTACCAAAAAGAAAGAGAAATAACTGAAATTAAATACAAGAGAAATTTATCCTACCCAGAAGCACGAAAGATTGTTGAAGCATATTTCAAAAACAACACTTATGCAGAAGCAACCCACCGATCAAGCCCATTAACCTTACAAAATGAAAACAACCTACCGAATCTAGTGAAAGAACTAAGATCTCTACTAGAGATATTAACAGAAAACTTGATCAGCCTGACAACTAGATCTAACATGGAATCGGATCAAAAGAAAAATCCACAATCCCAGATCGACGAGACTAAAGATGCTACAAGCCAAAAAAGAAAACTCAACCCAAACAGTTTACAAAAGCGAAATCTCCTTTGAAGAAACAATACAACAAACAAAAAACAGAAATGGTGCTGATTGAGAGTGAAACCAAATTTGAACTGGTGGAAATTGAAAACCAGGAAAGAAGTTCAAGACAGAGAAACTCAAAATGCCGTAACAAAATCAAATCAAAAAGCCTAGAATTCGAAAAATCACGACAAAGATCCCAATCTAGGCACAAACTAGAAATAAACCTCCCAAATGAAGAACCAGGAACAAACAAAAAAAATACCAGAGAAAATGGAACTAGATGAACATCCACAAACTTCTACAAACAATTCATACCCCCCCCCCCCCGACTCATAAAATCTTGCAGTGGAACATATGTGGTATGAAACCAAATTATTAAGAATTGCATAAGCAATTCTTAATCATAAAAACTTAACTCCAACAATACTAGGATTCCATACACTGATGTTCAACCTTTTATAAACAGGTTAATCAAAGAAAAATGGCAAGAATCTTGATGAATGCCAAAGTAATAAATTACACAAGATTTGGCCAACTATTGCTGAGTGGTCCTTAGGCTACAGAAAGGCTAGAAGAGAAGAGGTTAAAGTAGCCAGACTTTGTATAGGACATACATATATTACCCACAAACATTTATTGAACGTAGAAGAGTCCCCAATGTATATATCATGCCAAGAACCTTTTACAGACAAACATATATCAATAGACTGTGAGGATATACAACAAAGCCGAAAGAAATACAACTCAAAAAATCTAAAGGACCTGTTTAAAGACACAAATCTGACCAAAACTTTAGACTTCATTAAAGAAGTTAGACTGTTCAAAAAAATTTAATCTCAATTTTTTTTTTCCCCCAAAAAACAATATAAGATAAATTGACCTACCTTGGGACTTCATTTGACAACATTAGTCAGCATTAAATAATCCCTAGATAACTGTTATCCTGTAAACCAAACATTGATGTTATTTTTAGTTTTTCCTATTTTCTCCTTTTTACAAAACTCAATCATGTTCTTCAAAAACAAAAAAAAATTTTCCTTTACAAAACAATCAAACCAAACAACTTGAATACATATTTGAAGATATAAAGAACTTGAAACATAAAAACTTCTACCAAAATGACCGGATTTGGCATTAAATAATCCGAAAAGGATTGATATGCCGTAAAACAAACAACCAACCAACCTCCTAGTGTCTACTGTTTTATTTCTCCATAATTTTTTCATAATCACTTTACCCTCCCCCGTTTTCTATTTTCATGTTGGCTCATACATTCATTTAAAAAATATTGTCCATGACTTTTTAAACTTTCTACAATTTAATCTGTTCAATTTCTGAATTTAATTATGAAAGTATGCATATTTATTTTTATTTCTCTATTTTATGTCTGACTCAATTCTATTGCTGTTAGAAAATATAATTTTGAAATGTCTTCAAGATTTAAAAAAAAATCTTTCTCTTTTGATTTACTTTGCTTATATTCAACTGTAGCATTAATCATCTTTTTTTTGCCTTGTTTTATCTATCTAAGGAGAATGTAAGTAAAAACTTTTTTGCACATTTATCCTATGACCCAAATAAATACAAGCACGCTATTTTTTCTGTATTGCATGTGTCATAAGATTCCTTGTTTTACATCTTTTTAAATGTTTCTTTTCTTTTTACTATCCATCCATATCTATTGTCGAGTCTTTTGCACTCATTGGTTTTGGGGCTTTACACTTCACTCGCTTAGATGGTTTAGAAAATTTAGATGGTTTAGAAAATTTAGATGGTTTAGAAAATCCCCCTCCCCCCCCATTTTTTTTTTTTTTTTTTTTTTTTTTTTTTTGCGTGAAAAAAAAAAAAATTTTCCCGCCTAAAAAGAATAAAATAAAAATTTTTTTTTTTTACCTATTTACACACAAAAAAGTACTCGGAGACAAATTTTTTTTTTCTTTGTCTCACCACCCAAGAACACAGCAGCCTAGCAAAAATAGACGACCGTTAGGGAGTCTATTTTCGCTAGTCCACTTATAATATAACGAGCACCTTCTCTGTCACGATGTCAGGATGTCAGGATATCTGTCTGTCCGTTTTGGGGAATTTTTGTAAACGTAATTTCAGAAATAAACAATAAATAATTTAAGCGCCGAGACTACGATTCGAACTCGCAACCTTGACGCTAACAGCCGAACGCGCTATCATCTGCCCCACCAAGACAAGTGATATAATCGTATTAATTTTAAATGATAAAGAATCCGTTTTTTTTTCAACTTCGTCCAGTTACAAATGGATGATCGTATAACTGTTTATTGGAAATACATTGGGGTCTGCGTTCGCTCTCGATTGTTTTAGGGGGGAGGGGTCGCGAGGGGGGGGGGAGAAAGCCCCCCCCCCCAATTTTTTTTTTCATTTTTAAACAAAAAAAAGTATTCTGAGACAAATTTTTTTTTCTTTGTCTCACACACCAAGAACGCGGCAGCCTAGCAAAAATAGACGACCGTTAGGGAGTCTATTATCGCTAGTCCACTTATAATATAACGAGCACCTTCTCTGTCTGTCCGTCTTGGAGAATGTTTGTAAATGGGAGAGGGGGCGAGGTAATTACTATTTAATTAATTTCAAAGTCCGAAACATAAATACATTAGGGCACATATTAACGGCTAAATAAACAATAAATAATTTTGACGCCGAGGCTGTGATTCGAACTCACAACCTTAACGTCAATTGTCCGATACGCTACCGACTGAGCTACCATCGCAAGTAATAAAATCCGTTTTGATTTAACTACTTTTTTTCATTTCTTTCAGTTAGCAATGAATGATCGTATAATAACTGCTTCGTCGATATAGTTTGGGTTCTGCGTTCGCGCTCGATTTTTTTTTTTTTTTTTTTTTTTTTTTTTTTCCCAAGGGTGGGGGGAAATTTCTTTTTTTTTTATATTGCAATTTTAGATTAAAGAACTCACTGTAGATTTTAATTTTTATGTTTTCACTTTTTAACAGATTCATCTTTCTTTTGACACGCGCTTACATTTGGGTCACATGGCACTTTTAACATGTAAACATCTTTTTCGTTCCGATGAATAACATTAGTCCCAGCGCTAAAATTGACTTGGCGTTGGTACTTTAAAACAAATTAAAAAATCAAATACATTTCATCAAATTAAATGATATAATAATTTATTTTTTTTAACGAAGAAATAAATAAAATGTTGTTTTCTTACATTTACAAGTGATGAAAATGTTTTCTCACAAAAAATATTTTTTTTCTACTGTTTTCACTTTGACGTTTCACATGTACAATGAAACTTGCTACAACTTACTGTTTTTTACTAAACAGAGTTAAAATAAAAATAAGTTTGATATATATTTCACTCAAAATAATTTACGTGACTGAAATAAGAATTAAGCGAATTAGATGTACATTTATTATCGGAATGCGTGTGATACCTGAAAATACAGCTTAAAACATTCATTAAAAAAACAACAAATTAGTCACAGTAGCAATACACATGAAAAAAATTTAAATTGCTTAATGGCATATATAGAAAGAGCTTGATGATCTAAGAAAGAATCTTTTTTAAATTTTTAAAATCTGACTACAAATAAGGAAGTTATGACTATTTTTGTGCCTCGCACGATTGGATATTTCCCCTCTTTAAGACCATATGCGTTTCGTCACATTTTTTTACACTAATTTTTCAGTAAAAATGTTATATCTTTGTTAAAATACAAGATTAAGCAATGAAATTTACCATATAAGTGTATTTTTGTACAAGGAATCAGAATGTGCCACTGAAAATCTCCAGAAATTAATTGATTCCAAGTAATCTGCAGTAAATGCACATAAATATGCTGCATACCTTAAAAAATACCATGTATCCATTAAAAAAAAGTTAGAGAAATCAAAGTTGAATTGTAATACATTTTATGTACAAGAAACTGAAATCTAATACTAGGAATGTTTAAAAATAGAATATATTGCAAGATTTCTTTGGCATTATTGTAGATTAACGCCTTCCACTAACTCACCCCCTTGCCTCCCCAAAATATGAGATTCTACTTTTTTTTAAGCAATTACATGTTAACACCCTGAAAAACTTGGCAGAGAGAAAGAAACAAAAACAATTATTTTAGAATTTAGAGTGGGAGTTAGTTTCACATAAATTTCACGTAAAATAATCCCCCATTTCAAGGCCATTCTAGCATTTTAGGGCAGGAATCATTTTTCTATGAGAGATAAATCCTGTGTATTTTTCTTGTTTTTTTTTTTGGGGGGGGGGGGTCTTTTTTTTCTTTTTTTAGACGATAATGTGATGTTTTAAGAGGGTCTTTGTGAGAGGAGAGGGGGGGGCTTGCTACTTGGACTTCGGGTTAGTGGTAGGGCTAGGGGCAATTACATGTGAACATCCTGAAAACTTAGCAGAAAGAAAAAAATAATTATTTTAGAATTTAGAGTTGGGGATTAGTTTCACATAAATTTAATGTAAAATAATAAACCATTTCCGGGCCATTCTAGCGTTTTAGGACAGTTAATCAATTGTGTGTTTTTGTGCGTTTTTCTTTATGAGTGTGTGCTTTTTTTAATCTTTTCCTTTTTTTTAGACGATTATGTGTGGTTTTAATGAGCTTTTTGTATGATTGGGGGATTGCCATTCGGACTTAGGTTTACTGATAAGATTAAGGAAGAGGTTTATTTTGGATGGAGGTTGCCATTTGGACTTAGTGTTAAGGTTAAGGGAGTTTTTTTAGGGGGTGGCTTGTCACTCAGATTTAAGGTTAATGGTATGACACGTTCAAAAGGAGGCATTTTCAGGAGGTGGGCTTGTCACTCGAACCTAGAGTTAGTGGTAGAGTAATTTTTTATTTTATATCAAGTTTTCAGCTCAAAAACATATTTTTAAAATTACACTAAAAGGCAAGAATTTTTTAAAAATGTGCGACTAGAAAGTCATTACTACTAGAAGTTCGAAAGTTGAGTGAGAACCAGTATTTCTTAAAATATTTTTTATAAAAGAACCACAAACAGCATTAACTTTTTTAAGCATAAAAAGTATTTTTGTCTTTCTATTTTTCAAAAGTAATAAATTCTACAAAGCTTTACAAAGCTAGTTTATAGCTAGCTAGCTGCTGCTGATTGACTGTTGTTACAGCAATACTAGCAGCCATTGTTGACTTTCGCTCAAAAAAGGACAATATTTTTTCGGATAAGGTAATTTAAAATTACTACTACCAAAGAACAAAACAACATACAATTATAATTTTAATGCATAAAAAAAAAGATTGATTTACAAAAAATACAGTATATGAGGTACGAAAAATAGTTTTTTTTAAATGTTCGATACACGTCATGTTGAAGGTTTATTTTTAAGATTACAAAAACAATAACGGATCAATTAATTTTGTACCCCGACAATAATTAAAATTGATATTTTTCCTGATTGTTTTCCAAATTTAATGACGCAATTTCCCAAAGACGAATGGTACAATATCTTAAAAAAAAATTGACGTAAAGAGACAAAAATGATGTTAACATTTTTATGACTTTATTTTCTTAAAACTCTCAAAATATATAATGTAGATATATTATTTCTTAATGCATGTTAAAGGATATTTATTTCTGAACAAAATGGTGGTATTTTGCCGACTTAAAGTGCTTTGGTTTTTAAAATATTACTATTTTAGTAGAACTACGTTGAAATCCGTGATTATCCAAACTGTTTTATGGTTGATGGGTATTGCTAGTCACAGTTTGTTTTTTTTAACCTGAAAAGTATTTTTGTTTTTGTAATCAGCTAAAAAAAAATTTTTTTAAATATATATTTCTGGCTTTAACTCTGTATTGATGTTTGAAATTATTTGAAAAAAGATTTATGATTTTTCACTTTCCTTTATAAATGTAACGTAAAAATCCGGCTCCTTCAAAGGAGAGGCACTTCAGATTGGAACAAAAGTAAAAATTGCCTCAGTCTTGAAGGATCTCCTTTGCGTGCCCGAGATCAGAACAGATGAGGGGTGTAGTATCAAAACACAAAACGGATACTACACTTTGCTCCTAGTGAAAAGGCCAATTATGGTAGGAAGTAAAAAGTTTCGATTGTTTATAAAGATGACTATATTTTTCGGCCTTTATTTGGTTGTTTTAATTCTTCAAAATTGCAAACAAATAAATTCTGCTGTTTACTTGGTGAGTGGACAAGAGCCCACCAAATAAAAATATTTTATTAAAATATGTTCGTGTTAAAAAAAAAAACAATTATATTTAATTCTTCATTAAAAAATATAATTTCTTTCATTCAATTTGACGAAATATATTTTATTTTTTATTTAATTTAATATACAAGTTTGCTTATTTTTTCATTTATAAATGTATGTGTTAGGTATCCTTAATTTCGTTATGATTGTTTATAAAGATGGCGACTACATTTTTCGGACTTGTTTTAATTTTGCGTTTCATGTGTCCGATGAAACTTGCTACAACTTACTGTTTTTTTATTTACTAAAATAGGATTAAAATAAAAATAAGTTAGAACATTCAAAATAATTTACGTAACTGAAATAGGAATTTAAAAAACGCTATATTTTATTACAATGTTGTGACCAAACTGTTACTTTATTGAACATAAACTTTATTACAATGGTTTTCTTTCGGAAACTATATTTTTATTAAATAAATAAATTCATAAAAATGTTTATATCTATTGCCAGTCTATTTTTTTTTTTTTTTTTTTTTTTGCGGGGGGAATTTTTTTTTTCTTTTTAAACAAAAAAGTATTCGGAGACAAATTTTTTCTTTTAACTAAAAATGTCTCACCACCCAAGAACGCGGCAGCCTAGCAAAATAGACTCCCTAACGGTCGTCTATTTTCGCTAGTCCACTTATAATATAACGAACACTTTCTCTGTCAGTCTGTCTGTCCGTCCTGGGGAATTTTTGTAAACGTAATTTCAGAAATAAACAATAAATAATTTAAGCGCCCAGGCTACGATTCAAACTCGCAACCTCGACGTAGACGGCCGGACGCGCTAACCTCTGCACCACCAAGACAGGTGATATAATATTAATTTTAAATGATAAAGAATTCAGGTTTTTTTTCAACTTCCAGTTATAAATGAATGATCGTATAACTGTTCATTGGACATGCATTGGGGTCTGCGTTCGCTCTCAATTTTTTTTTTTTTTGGCCCCAAAAAAAAAATCTCCCGCCACAAGAAAAAAACCAAAAAAAAATTTTTTCCTTCTTAAACAAAAAAAAGTATTCGGAGACAAATTTATTTTCTTTTTCTCAGCATCCAAGAACGCGGCATCCTAGCAAAAATAGACGACCGTTAGGGAGTCTATTTTTGCTAGTCCATTTATAATATAACGAGCACTGTCTCTGTCTGTCCGTCGCCGAGAATTTTTGTAAACATAATTTCAAAGTCAGAAACATGACAAATACATTAGGCCACATATTAACGACTATTTAAACAATAAATAATTTCGGCACCGAGGCCACGATTCGAACTCACAACCTTGATGCTAACTGCCGGACGCGCTACCGTCTGAGCTATGAGACAACTGATAAGATCCTATTTCATTTTAGAAGTGAAAAAAAAACGATTTCTTTAACAATAGTCAAAGAAATGTTTTTTTTTTTTTCGCTTCTTCCAGTTAGCAATGAATGATCGTATAATAACTTGTTCTTCATATACTTTGGGGTCTGCATTCACTCTCGATTTTTTTTTGGGGGGGGGGGGGATTTCTTTTGGCGGGAAAATTTTTTTTCTTCTTTTTTAAACAAAAAACAAATTATTTTATTTTTTTTATTTTTTTAACTAAAAATGTCTCACCATCCAAGAACGCGGCAGCCTAGCAAAAATAGACGTCGCAAGTAATAAAATCCGTTTTGATTTAACTACTTGAAGAAATGTTTTTTTTTCACTTCTTTCAGTTAGCAATGAATGATCGTATAACTGGTTCTTCGATATAGTTTGGGTTCTGCGTTCGCGCTCGTTTTTTTTAAGAGGGGGGGGGGGATTTCACCACCCCCACCCCTGGATTTTTTCTTTCTTTTTTTCTTTGTGGCGGGAAAAATCCGCGCCACCCCCAATTTTTTTTTTTTTTTTTTCCTTTTTAAACAAAGCATTCGGAGACAAATTTTTTTTTTTAACTAAAAATGTCTCACCACCCAAGAACGCGGTAGCCTAGCAAAAAAATGCGATCGACAGGGAGCATTTATTTGCTAGACTATATATATAAAGTAGAGTTGGGTTTTCTCCTGCCACTTTGACTACACTAAACAAACACATGCTTCATATGCTACGAAACTTACCACGTCATTCACTAACTTCACTCGAGCGTGTTTCAAGAAACTTTCATTTAATATCATCCTCAAACATTAAAAACTATTATTAGACCCCTACGTCTGACTCTCCCAAAAACGTAATACAAACAGGGTAGGATACTAATTTTCCCCATAACATTTTACTCCTATCACGCAACTCTTTTACACTGTAGATAATAATAAATAAGAAACTATTATTCGAAAAACTGATTATGATTTCAATTTAAAATCATCAATCCACACAACTTATAACAGATATCATAAACTGAACAAGACTCTCCCTTTGTAAAAATTACACGAATAACAGAATGAGTTTGTGTTTAACGATTTCTTACTTTTTTACCTAAACCTATTCACATTCTGGAATATCAGAATCAATAAACAAACACCTCAACTCTTAACCAAACTCAATTCAAAATGGCGTCTTCTATCGACTACTCTCAAGTTCGACGCAATCCTACTTCCAATTATTCCAAATTATCGTTTATTATCTTAAGTTATAATTTCGTACATACAACCTTCAGTACTCACATTCATGGCATTTTAAAGGCTTCAACATCAATTTTGAACACATAAAATTGCTACAGCAATCGCATCCTTCAATTCCATTGTTTACAACACTTGTACGGTAGCCCGTAAGGTCACTTTATTACGCAGTCAGCTACCATTTACATTTAAACATTATTCCATATATGGGAGCTTCTTTAATAGATTTCCTGCTAGAATTCACATCTTAACATTACTGTTAGTGATTTTTATTTGACTATTTGTCGATTTCATAAGAAATCCTTCTAGATTGCAGCAATTTTTATTTTTTGGATTACTTTCCATCCATCAAAATTAAAATTGCTACAGTGTAGAAGGATTTCTTCTAAAAATTGACAAATAGTTAAATAACTATTTGTCAATTTTTTAGAAGAAATCCTTCTACACTAGCAATTTTAATTTTTTTTTTTTTCAGAGGAGATGGATTTTAAACACATTAAAAACCACCATTGTATAACTCTCCCCTCATGGGGAGGCAACGAAATAGCAACAACATAATCAATGTTAAAAGTGCAGATTAATTAAAAGTTGAGAAATCTAAAATGAAATAACCACAATAAATGCCTTACATCAATCGCCATATATTTAAATCACGGCCAGAGTTAGACGAAAGGTGGATTTTTAATGTTCGTAAATTGAATCTCCCACCAAAATGGGCACTCCTGATTGAGATAAAAATTGCCTCAGTCTAGAAGGATTTTTCATTCATTGACCTTAGAAACCCTCATGCATATTCTTAGATGAAGGGAGGGTTAATGGTTTTTATTTTTCCGAATTACCCGCTACTCACAATCGGTCACCTAAAATATAGAGAAATCTATTGATTCAAAACATGGATAAATCCTATTTTAATCACATAAATAACTTACAGGATTCTTTTCAACTGCTTCTTGACAAAGTAATACTCTAATACTTACATTTTTTAAATTTAATTTATATTTCTCCCGGGCAACACGGGGGCTCGAGTCCTGCTAGTATATAATATTTAACTGATTTCTTTGTGTACATTTACTTCATACTGAAAATGATTTTACGGTTTCTTTTTCTCTCATATGAAATCCAATTTTTCAATTACATTTATACACCTTTTTAATGTCTTTAAAATAAAATAATGTACCTTTTAAAAAAATGTTACAATGAAATTCAACTCCTATGTGAAATGATGTTGCTTTAATGAGAAAATTTTTCACATCCAGTGTTAGTGATTTCAATCTGTTCAATAAAAAGAAAAAAATGTTAAATGTTAAAAATTGATTTTTCATATTATAATGCCATTTTATATTATTTTTTGCATATTGAACTTTTATTAACCTATTAATATATTTTAAAAATGTTATACTCTAAGAATGTCTAACAAAACCCGTCCTTTAAGTGAAGATTTCTAGACACTCATTATCCGTTAATACCTTCCACACTTTACAGGCAAGAATGCGACTGTTATTTGAGCATTTTATGCAAAGTTCGAGTCTTAGTTGATTTATTGTTGAACTATGTACTAATACTATTGTATGAAGCCACAATCCCCCATCCCCCTCAACTATGGGTAAAATAGTGACTTGTGTTCAACTAATTGCATTAAATGACTCAAGTACTGTAAAATTTAAAGCAACTAATTTAAATTAACATGAAATTCACAAAATTTAATAGTTGTAGCAATCTGTTCTTTCAAAGAAATATTGGCTTTGTAGAAACAAAAGATAAAGTTATATAGTCTTATTTACTTACTAGGAGTTTTTACACACGTCATTATCAGCGAGTGCTCATTTGCAATAACAAGTGGTGTTCCGTGGAGTCCAAGTGACATATCTCCCCAGTCAAACTGAGGAGAAATTATTTGAACATTTTATTCTTCACATTCTTTATCGATATATTTTTGAAAAATTGTTTCAATATCCGTTTCTTGCATTTCCTTTGATCACTTATAAAGATTTTGTTGGAATTTGAAATTACTTCCAGCAAAATTGCTCTTTTTTGTTCAATACAATTGATACAGATGTCAATGTATAATCTTTTTAATAACTCTTACAAATGCCATTTAAAAAAAAAGATATTAGACTTCTATACATTTAATCATTAAACTTATGAAGGAATATTAATATGCTATTAAACATGCATATGTGTTTGTTGTTTAAGTTTTGAATGGAAAAATATTTTACTTTGTATTAATGTTAACAATTGTTGCTAAATAAAACGATATATATTTAAAGAGAGGATTGAATTTGCAGTATTTATATTACTGCAAATATTTTATAACATTTAGAATGTGTTTTAGATAGCATTTTCTTTAAAGTTTTTTTTTTCTGCATCACGATGCAATTATTCACTTTACATTGTTGATTTTGTCTAGAGGAAGCAAGTGTGACTCACTCTTATGTGATTCAGTTGAAATATTAAGGATTTAATTATTATTTGTAGCTGGAAGTTGTATCACTAATCTTGTTCTTTATAGATTGTATGGGAGGGGTTGTCAGTAGACCTTTTAATGTTGGAGAATAAAAGTAAATCTAAATAGTTTTCTACTTTCTCTGTTAATCAGGCAACATTATTTGAATGTTCTTAATCCAATGTCTATTGATGTCTATCCAAGCATAAAAGTATATTTCACTTTCAATATGTTTTAACTCCTCTTTCTCATCACCCCTTGATTTATTACTTATTTTTGTAGAATT
>OY744517.1:952118-1064618 GCA_963556195.1 Sepiola atlantica | reverse complement strand
TAAGAGAAAATTTGTCAAACAAAAATGTTTAAATAATTTCAATGTACGAAAGCAAAACTGCCTATGAAGTTGTACGACATACTTTCTCATGGCGGCCTGTAGAGTGAAATTGGCAATTTTCTCCATCTAATGTGTTGCAGCCATGCATAAAACTACTTTGAAGAGACATAAGAACCTCCAAAGCGAACCATAGAATTTACCCACCTATATTTAACACTGTAACTTTAATATAGATTAATATTATCATCATAACTTTTTACCATTCAAAAGAAGAAACCCCAAAATAAACTGATTTTTTTTAAATTTTCAGCATACGAAAATAATTTAAATGAGAAACAAAAATCTTCTATGTGTAGTGTGAAATTTTCAATAATACAATTATTTATTTTGTATGAAGAAATTTTTTGCAAGAAAATTGTTAAAATTTACTTTTAGTGTCAGAAATTATTTTCCAGTAGTATTGATAATTATGTTGTAACGACTAATTGCTTTTATAAAACTACAGTTATTTGAGACAAGTCTGATTAAAGAATTAATTAGTTACTAGAAACTGTTATTTTTGTTTAAAATCATAATGAGCAAGAAAACGATTTTCTTTCTATTTTGGCCATCTGTAGAAATCTAAAACATCACTCACGATGCTCATTTTTATGTATAAACAGACGTGGAGTCTGAATAAAAAGGGATTTTTAAAAAACTTTTTTCTCAAGATAAAGATAAGTATTTTTCCCCAATTCGATAATTTGATCTTTAAATGAACTATTTGACTTTGAAACAACTTCCTATTAATATAATCTTATTTCGGAAAGATTTAAAAACACGATAAATGAAAACAATTAAAATCGGATGTACGCATAAACTGATGACATGTCATGATTCTATGGTTTCTTTGGGAGGTCTCAAAAGAAACAATTATGTAAGTTTGATTAAACAGGTTAAAAAATAGGAAAATTTACTTTAAAAAATTTAAAGAATGATCTTTTATCTTTTAATAGTATATATTTGAATGAGAATTTGAGAACCAAAAACGATAAATATCCTAATTCTAAAAATAACATTGGTCAAAATGTGGTTAAAAAGAGTTGAACTGTTTTACATCAGTTTTATTGAAACCCAAATTTGTGTTTGTTTAATTAACCGCACATAAGCTATGAGAAAATAGTTCTCAAAACCTAACTTTTAATTTCCAATTATCAGCCATGGTCATTAGTACTTTAAAAAAAAAAGAAAAAAAAAAAAGAATTTTCATATTTCTAGGTAAGTCCATGAAAATGAGTAATTTAAAGAATTACCCCATGTAAAGCAAAATGCTTTTGTAAAAATGTTGTCTATTATTTTCAAAACAGAAAATACGATAGAAAGATAAGATTGAGTGAAAATTCTTTGAATACTTATCATCTTGTTCTTTTATACTTTTTATTTTATTTTTTTTACTCACATGGCATCTTTAAAAATATCTTTATACAGTCAAGATGCTGTGATTTGAAGAAGTTTGGAAACTGTCAACTTAAACCATGGATATTCTGCTTTAAGTATTTATAAATCATTGATTTAACATTTAATCACTTGATTCGAGTTTTTATGTTATATTTTCAGCTCAAAAGTTGACAAAATGTCTGATATTGTGACTGGAAATCCATTGGTGATTAAAATGATTGTTGGATTTAACCGGTAAGTAAACTTCATTAAGAACTTTTAATAAAAATGTTATTACTACTATTACAAGTAATGAACTTTTGAATTTTGAGATGCATAGTTGTTTTTTTTCTCCAATCTTAAATGTTTTAAAACATTTAATGGAATAACCTTTTCACTCTGTTTATAAAAGCTGTCCCATGCAATATCATCAGTTATCATGTTTATCCTATGTAATGTGATACGTTTTAAACTAAATGTTAACAACTAAAGTATTCAATAATCCAAAATTAGACAGAATTAGTATTTATTGGCAAATCAATTAAGTTTCTTTGCTAATGAAAATATTTCTACACCAACGGTCAAAGGGGTTGAATGAAATCAATATATATATATATATAGTAATCAATATATATATATAGTAATCCAGGTAGTAAGTTTGTAGCCACAGAGTAAAATTCCAAAGAATCTTTACTGTGTTTATTAATAGTGCTCAATAATAAATAGAGCTATTTATTGATAATAAATTTTTCTTTATACAAACAAAATTTGGCTACATATTTGCAAAGCATCGCAAGCTATGAAAAGCCAGAATACGCTTTCATTTTCATTCAAAGTGAAAGCGTTTTAGATGAGAAAGCCAATTTTAGTTGGAGTTCATCTCGTAAAAAAATTCAGATTGACGACTCACTTGGAGGAGTAATTCGCCTGGCCAAATCTGATTGAAATATAACAAGCAAACGGAGTCACCATTCCTCACGGATTGAGTGAATGTAGACAAGACGAAATAAACTTTACCCTGGAGTTTGTCGATTCATCTGCTGTCGGCCCATCTTGTCTGTTTAGGAATCAGTCTCAAACTGAAGATGTTTCGTTGATCGCATGATCTGGTTTTAGCCCCAAGATGATTCATCGCGTATGAATCTCGTTACACAGACGTGCTATACGCGTACCTAGTGAAGAGGCGATGATTACATAACTGTCAAGCCGAATCACAATTCGCGTAGATCGACAGAAAATAGTCCATTCATGTAACTAACTGCTACAGCGTAAAGCAAAGACATTCTGGCTTGTAGAAATCTGACTTTTGCAAATATGTAACCAAATTATGTTTGTATGAATAAGAATTTTTATTACCTGTGTGTGTGTGTGTGTGTGTGTGTGTGTGTGTATATATATATATATAATAAATGTGTGTGTAAGGAAACGATATCCACAGTTTTAGTAATACATATATATATATATATATATATAAGAAGGAACAGGTAAAACAAATACCTTTATAAGCATTAAGATGCGATATCAATTTTTTTTTTTTCCATAAAAAAAGAAAAACATTAAATCGAAACCGATTTTTTTTTTTCGTTTTCTTTTTTTTATTAAAACTAGCATTTTTTTGTTAGTTTAAAGTGATACAGATATTTCGCCAAGACCTGGCATCATCGGTGTGTAAATATATCCTGATGTCATCGGATTAGTATTTTTTTTATCTCTTAACGGCTTGTTGTTATACAGCCGAATGGGCAAGGTGTCGTTTCCCATCATCAAATATGAAGAACGTGATGCAACACGTGATTTGTATAAGTGTTTAAAGTTCATATTTTTTGTTTTAAAAAGCATCTATTGTTAAATTTAAGAAGGAACAGGTAAAACAAATACCTTTATAAGCATTAAGATGCGATATCAATTTTTTTTTAATAAAAAAAAGAAAACGAAAAAAAAAATCGGTTTCGATTTAATTTTCTTTTTTTATGGAAAAAAAAAATTGATATCGCATCTTAATGCTTATAAAGGTATTTGTTTTACCTGTTCCTTCTTAAATTTAACAATAGATGCTTTTTAAAACAAAAAATATGAACTTTAAACACTTATATATATATATATTATTACTAAAACTCTGAATATTGTTTTCTTGCTTGTTACTGTTCACACTTAATCTGATTTATTATCAAATAAGAAATTGGCCTTTTGGCTGGAATCACAGTGTAGTATCTGTTCCGATGGATGCTACACCCCATAGACCGGTATCGTCTTGGCCTTCGGGTCTTGATTACGCGGGTTTGTCCTGTGCAGTTCTAGGAGGTCCACCCTCCCAGGCTTTGCCTCCCTCTTTGGGGAGGAGTAAGTTTATTGTTTACTACTGGGGAATGCCGACGGGACTGCCCAGGCATTTTTTGTAGGCCAGAGTGCTCACCTTCTCGAGCGCTGGCTTTTCAAATCCCACTTACCGCTGTAGGAGGAAGAAAAAAAAGAAATATATATTTACTTGAAAATAGGTGATGTCATAAAGGATGTATGGTAGCTTTTAGCCACTTTTGAAAAAAATAAAGCTTATTTTGTGACATCCATTTTCAAGTAATTATATATATAAGAGAGTAAGGGCAAGTGAAAAAGTGGGGTCTATTATGACATCGGAAGAGTTTCATGAATATTTGTATGTTTGAAAGCAGCAAAAGCCATGATGTGTAATTTGTTTGAAAACTTTCTGTTTATCAATATCCTACTAAAAGTTTGGATGTGTATATTCTGAAAGCAGCAGCAGTATTTCGTCTACTGATCTCTTCCACAATTTTTTCAAATCTCAACATGAAAAGTCTCAAAGCAAAAGGCCATCTTAAACCAAGTTTCCCAACTTCTAACGTAGATCCCTGCTACCAGGTCTCCTCTTCTGACATACAGGGTCTATGTACTAACCTTCCAAAAGTTGAAATCAACTTACAGAAGACCATACCGGACCTATTATTTCTGTATGAAACAGACATTAGCCCATCAGCATCCACTAACGATTTTATAGTTACAGCTTACTCGAACATGGTATCAAAACCCAATCTTCATGATCGCCATGAACATGAAATTTGTGCCTCCATTAGGGACAGCTTTCTATGTATTAGGTACATCTCCAAAGAAGACCCTAAATTGCCCTACATGTGTTTCCATATAGCACTTGCAGCACAGCATTTATATTTGCCTTCTATCATCCCCACGATGACAGTTACTATCTTTGAGAGTATCTCTGAGAAAATTGACCATTCCTGTCTGTTTACCCTTCTGCCAGCATCCATGTCTGTGATGACTTTAATGTTCACAATGTTGAATGGCTAGTCCACTTAAACAAGATTGGTGATGTAGGAAGGTTTTGTCATGATTTTTCCCTTGTCTATGATCTTACACAGATTGTTGACAAACTTACTCGCATTCCTGATGCTGACGAACATTTCATAAACTTCCTTGATCTTTTACTGACAACTTGTCCTGAACTGTGCTCATCCATTGTTCTGTCTCCGCTGGGATTTTCCGGTCACTCAGTTGTCTCAAAGTCCAGTAAGACCTCTGATGTCCCTTTCCATTGTAGCAGGTATAGATACTATATGACTGACTGGGACAGCCTCAGATCTTTTATATCGGAAATTCCTTTACATTCAATTTTCAAAAACTATGTGTCATGTATCGTATCCGATATAACTGAATGGTTAATTCCTGGTATTAAGAGCTTCATACCCTCCAAGAAGTTCCAACAGAAACCAAACAGCCAGCCATGGTACACTGAATGTACCGCTGCCATTACTCATAGAAATCACTATTTTCATTGCTTTCAACGAAATAGATGTGCTGAAACCAAAGCAGCCTTTAAAATTGCCTGCAATGTAAATAGTTCTAAAAAATGCGAAAGAGTCCTATGCTCAATCTGTTAAATCTAGAGTGGTCAAGCAGAGACTAGGTTCCCGAATTTTGGTGAATAACAAATAGGGTTCTGAACAGATGCAAGACCTCCATTCCAACCATCATCAATGAACCAGAAGTGATCTCTTCCGCATCTGATAAAGCCAAGCCTTTTGCAAAACCCTCTGCATCCAATCCCACCCTCGGCATCCAATTCCACCCTTTGCATCCAATTCCACCCTTTGCGATCAGGGCCACTTACTCCCTGTATTTCACCCTATGACTGTAAACACTTTGAGCCACATTCATATATCTATCTGGGATGTTGCTAAACTTACGAAGAACCTCAATGCTGGCAAGGCAACTGGTCTTGACAACATTCCAATCATAGTGCTTAAGAAGCTGCAACCAGAACTAGCTCCTATTCTTACGAAGCTGTTCAACCATTGCTTCAACTTGAAAAACTTCCAATCACCTTAGAAAACTCAGTTTGCCCAGTTTTGAAAACTACTGGAGATCGGTCTTCTGCATCTCAGTACAAGTCAATCAGTCTTCTATGCAAGTAAGTTGTTTGAATCTGATAAATCAAGAAGTTGTCAGCCACCTCAGCAAAAACAATCTACTCAGTGACAAGCAATATGGATTTCGTCCAGTAATATCGCACAGGATCAGTGAATCTATTAACGGAGGCTTAATTTCTAAAGCTCAAAGGCCTTTGATAGGGTTTGTCACAAAGGTCTGTTTCACAAGCGCTTGCTAGTTATGGAATATCTGGAAATGTTTTCTCAACCATCAAATACTTCTCTGATAGGTTTATAAAAGTAGTTGTTGATGGTCAGAAGTCTGGCATGCCGCAAGAATCCATTGTGGACCCAACCCTCTTTCTGATATTCATCAATGATCTCCCAAATCACATTCTAAAATCATTCATTGATCAGATGATACATCCATCTATGGCAGCACTTTGAAGAGCTTTAATGATAAAAATATATCTGATTCTTTTTCTTCCTACCTGAATCACATTGTGCAATGGGGGAAAAAATGTCTGGTTACATCTAAAACCAAGCTTCTCTCCTTTCACTACCAACGTTCAGATCCTCACTTTGCCCGGTCAAAATGGATGGAGCTCCACTTGAGGAGGCTCCCTGTTTTAATAAACTTTTAGGCCTAACTTTCACCCCAGGTCTGAAGTGGAAGACTTACATCAGATCTGTTGCTAATATCTCTAAAAGAAATGGTTAGATCATTCTACGGCTCCAGAAAGTGTCTCACTCCCAATGCAATCTTCTACTTGTATAAGAGCCAGATACGACTTAAGATGGAGTTGCCACTTTTGGGGAGATGCCGCTCAAAGCACTCTCTCTCTCCAGCTATGACGAGTACAAAATCGACTTCAAAATCTAGTGGGGGATGCTCTCTTCTCTTTCTCACAGAAAAGAAATTGCTAGTCTTTCTCCACTCTATCGTTATTTTCATGGTAAGTGCTCGACTGAGCTCCAATCTCTGGTTCCCCCAAGTAAAACATTAATAGCAAAAACCTCGTCTACCTACAACCACTATAAACAATTTTCCTTTCTTCCTCTGTGTACCTAAAACTAAACGGAACTTCCATGTACAGAGTTTCTTTCCAAGAACTGTCAGTTTGTGGAATGCAATACCATGTGGCTGTTTCAGCTGGAAAGCAGCCACATGGTATTGCATGGTCGTGTTCAAGTCCAATGTTAACAAATTCTTGTTGAGCCGTCCAATTAAGTAATCAAATTCAGCTAAGATCGAACTATAGTCTGCAATCCTCAACGTGTTTGTTTCACCATCCACCGGACACAAATCATTAACCCTTGTCCTTGAGTAGCTTTTGGGCCTTGATGAGCGGTGACTCATTAGTAAGAATAAACAAAAATACAATTGGAATTTCCAAATATTTAATATATAAAAATAATACTAGCTCAACTGGATAGGGGAGTTAAAAACGAATGATTATTATCAGGAAATTATATAAGTACTTGAAAATTGATGTCACTAAATGAGTGAGATTTGTTTTTTTTATGTTGCCAAAAGCTACCATCGTCTTTTATGTCATCATTGATTTTCAAGTAGATACTTTCTGGTAATAACATCATTATCAACCAATGTCAAAGTCAAATGATTATATATTTAATATACTGATAATGAAAATGTTGCATTAAAAATAGAGAACAATTGAGTTTCAAATAATGAATTCAAGATGAGAGAGCAGTGTTAATCAACTGCCGAAATAGCTTGTATTTGTTTCGCAACTACGGCAGTTGATTAACACACACACGTCGGACGTCTAATCACACTGATGCAGTTGATACACACTCCTTTGATCTTCTGAACATACTCCTTTTATTGTCCAAGTGTTCATCATCAGCCAATCGGTGGTCAGAAAAACAGTCACGTGAGGCCTGACGTCATTGCTCAATAATCGTACAAAAAACCACAGCCGCCATTAATCTAATTTCCGCCCTCCCCGTGATCATCCCGGCAGATAAGACAACACGCGCAAACACGTGGTCGCTTTCTTCCTTCATTCTGTTCGACTTTACAGATACAAAATGACTAGTAAACTAAGTCCAATATATTTACAAGAAATTATGAAACTCTGAAATAACTGCTTTTTCTTTTCTTTTAAGTATTGCTTAATTTACATTAAAAGATGATTTTACCTTTTGTCATGTTTAAATAATTCCAGAAATCCTCGCGGACAAAGTGCATTACGTGACCTTCTACAGCCTTTAATAAAGGAAGTCCTTGATGATAAAGAGTTTATGATTAACACTAATCCTGTTGATGTTTACAAGAATTGGATAAACCAGGCAGAATCGCAAACTGGCCGGCCAAGGTAAAACTGTTTTTAATAAAATCCTAATCACAATTATTCTTTGTAATTCAAAATGAATTATGTTCAATGATAAATGAAACAAAAACATTTTCATTTTGCATTGGTTTTCTTATAATAAAATCTGCAGGAATTAAAAATATACATTATGTGATTAAAAATATAATGTTATTGTTGGTTTTTGTCTAAAGTAAATTTTTATTTTCTAGTACATTACCATACCATGTTACAAGTGAACAAGCGATGGCACATCCAGAGGTCCAAAAACTCATCCAAGAATCCATTAACAAGTTGCAAAAAGCCACTGACAAATTCCTTCATACAATTACGCAATCCATGGATAAAATTCCGTGAGTGAAATAATTTCTAAAAGTAAAATAATTTTCAGTCATGTAAGTTTGCTCTGAAAAATCTGCTACTGGTGAAATATAATAACCACTAATTATAAATTATGTAAAAATATATTTATAACTTTTATTCTGTCTTACACTATGTACATTTGTTATGTATACAATCATAATTTCTTCATATGGTACCCGGGTTTCGTGAATTGATGATTAACTAGTCAGAAGACCAGCAGGGATGAAAAGATACAGAAGACATGAGTGTTGCACTGATCTTAATCAAAGATATTTTGCACGACGATCGGTAATCTCCGTCATAAGCTAAATAAGTGTATAAATGATAAAAAATATATATATATAAATCGAAAGGATATATATATATATATATATATATGTAATAATAAAAGTTTTTAAAAAGGTTGAAGGCAATGCGAAGATCCGGATTGCTGGAAGCTGTGAACAACAAAAACAGAACAAAACCGAAATAAGTCGGATATAGATCGAAAGGTTTGTTTATTTTTCTAGACAGCAAGGGTGTTAGTTTGTAATATCCGGATTATCAAGAATCAATTTGATATATTTCGAGAGATTTTTTTTTCCTTTCTTTTTCCTCTCCTTGTCAAAAATAAATAAAAGAAAAATCCCGGATTCCGAGAAAATGCCAGGAGCGCTGGGGGGTTAAATTTCTTTTATTTATTTTTGACGAGGAGAGGAAAAAGAAAAAAAAAAAAATCTCTCGAAATATATCAAATTGATTCTTGATAATCCGGATATTACAAACTAACACCCTTGCTGTCTAGAAAAATAAACAAACCTTTCGATCTATATCCGACTTATTTCGGTTTTGTTTTGTTTTTGTTCTTCACAGCTTCCAGCAATCCGGATCTTCGCATTGCCGTCAACCTTTTTAAAACTTTTATTATTACTCCCAGCAATGCTTCCAGCAAACTACCAATTTCTATTATATGTATATATATATATATATATATATATATATATATATAAAGAATACTACTAAAAAGAGATAAACCTAAAAACGATACAAAATAGAAAATACTACAGCAAATATATTATAAAAAAATCAAGGTTAAAAATATAATTAAAAAAAAAACTCCATCCGTTAACCTTATGGCATTTCATAGAGATTACAGACTGACATGCAAAATATCTTTAAGATTAATGTTATACTTGTGGTGCGATGTGTATTTTTGAGTCTCTTTTGTTGAATGGCACCCACTTGTGTGACTTTTCATCTATGGCGTATGACTGATTTGACCTGTCCCTTCTAGTCTTCTGACTAGTGGATGATCTATTCACAAAACCCGGGTACCATACGATTGAATTATGATTGTATACTATATAAATCATCATATATCATAGTCTTACCCTACCATTGAGCACTTTGGTTTATTTTTTGTACTGATACCGATTAAAAACATGTAATTTATTCAATTATTATATTTATATATATAATAATGGAATAAATTACATGTTTTTTTTAAATTGGTAATGGCGATGGTTTTATGTCCTGAGTGATCATCAGACGATGATCGTGTAGTTGCGTTGTGTACTTTAGGTTCCACATAACCCTCCCGCAGATATTTACTACTAGCTACTGACGGTGTCCTATTCCTTAGTCAAGAGTTCCTATTTACTTGCTTCTCCATGAAGGCAAAGTAAGACGCAAGGTCGATTTTTAATGTGGGGAAAACCCAGCTCCCCAAAAGGGGGCACTCTGGATTGGAATAAAAATTGCCTCAGTCTAGACTAAGTGTAGCATCAGAACAGATACTGCACTTTGTTCCTAGCCAAAAGGCCGTAGCCAGAGTTTAACTTATCTGTTTAATCTTAAAAAATTTCTTTGGTTTTTGCTTCCTATTAATTTGTTATTTTTTACATCGATAACTGTTTTTATTGGTTTGCTTCCCTTTCATTGGTTAATTTTTATTTTTGCTAAATAGGGGGGGGGGGTAATTTTTTATTTTTTTATGTTAATTGCTAAATGTTTGGTTACAGTTATATTACATCATCAGTTGCTCTCAAACAAGATGGTGATAATGAATTTTCAAATCATTAATCCATTTCAAAAATGTTTTCATATTTTATAAGTTTAAAAAATAAAAATTTCAAAAAAGCACACTATTTTTTCTATTCATGTTCAAAATCTCCCAGCTCTTGGGAAAAAATAAAGATTGATTTTAGTTTCCCATTAAATTGTCTTAAAAAGGTGTATGCGGCAATAGTGTCCGAACATTTACTTAAAAAATGTAAGTTTTTAATGCAATAAAAACAGAAATTGTCAACATCAAATAACTAATTTATTTAGTCGATTTTAACAGAATTCAGGGCTGTGTTTACATTTTCATTTTTTAATAAAATCCGCTTAAAAAATTTACTCAATAAAATATTATCTATCCTTTATAATACAGTCAAAATTAAGTTTTATATTTTGCATATGATTTTGGGTTTTCTGTGTATGGTTAAATTTTTAACAAGACTTTAAATTCTTAATGGAATTCATGTATTTTGTCCTCCCTTCTTGATTTTAAAAATACAAATGTTTGTAAAAATTAAATTTTTTCTTTATCTTAATGTTATCTGTGTTACAAAATGTAAAATAATGAAAAGAAAACTTACTTTGTAGTTTTGGTATGCGATATATGGCCAAAGTACTTAAAGCTGCGTTGTGGAAAAAATTCCCTCTGGCCCCAGAAAAAGATGTTCTGAAAGTAAGTATTTATTATTCTAAATCAGAATTGAATAAAATTCTGCTTTTGCTTTTACATTTTTCTGAAAACCATTTCGATGGTGGCTCACATTTAACTTGACCCTTATTTATTTCAGTGATATTCACTCAGATGATTGGACATTATTCAGGTAGCTTATGTCATTTATATACAAGTGTGTTTCATTCATAATTTAAACCTTGTTTGCCTTCTGAAATGATTCTCTGACTAAATGCACTTGTATATCAATCAAGCATCTATTATTACTTACTATAGACAAGCCTTTCTCAACTTGTGTTCATTTTAACCTAGGACTCTGTAAGAGCTTTTAGTTTCCATAATGACTTGATGTATGTTTTTGACTTTTGTTTCAGGAAAATTTGTGTGTGTGTATTTTCATCATATTCAGTTATATATATATATTAGGAAATTATGACGATATAAATTAAATTTATCTAGGTAAGATTGATTCACGAAAAGAATGAATTTCAATTACAAAAGACCAGCTCAATATTTAGCATTAAATAGAGCTTATATATATTTATTTCAAGATTTATTATATCATTTTATAATAATTTATACCCAAGGCAAGACATCGGATTTACACTTGTTTAAAAAAACGAATCCAGGTAGTTTATCATAAAAAAAACAGATTCTTATCAGAATCATGGAACAGAAATGTAAACAAAAATTTTTTTTTTCCTTCAATTTAAATTTTTTATAAATTACATCCTGGAGGTTTTCTCTTTTTTTTTCTTTTTTTTTTTTTAATAATGGTTTCCTCTATTTTATGAGGCCATCAATTGAAATCTAGTCTTCTAAAATCTCTTTATTGATTTTATCAGTTTTGGTGTTCAATGTATCAGAGAGAAGCAATTGTGCCCAAGAAATCCGGCATTGCATGACATCTTGAATAAATACAATTTTTCTTAATATAAGTAATAAACTCCATTAATTTGAATTTGTTTAAATCAAAATACTTGCTACTTTTGTAATTACATAACAATCGGGGAAGCATGAGATATTTTTTAACAAATAAAATTTAGAGGTTTATGTGAAAGACACCCTAACCCTGACCAGACAAGAATATACTCATCTGCTTAAATCCATATATAATTACAATTAATCATCTCTGAATTTCAGACAAATTTTCTATACTAGTTTGGTAGACGAATTAACTAAAATGCCGAAATTTAAATGTAATGAGAACAAACATCTCGCTGCACAACTCCCCACTAAGGATTCCCCTATGGATATGACCCTAAATTCACAGTAGCCTCTTACATCTCAGTTGCTATGTGCCTTGTTTGGGATGAATAAAAGTAAAAAAAAAAGATATCCACTAGAACAAGAAGTGGAATGAGAATTATTAATCTCCATGGATTAAATAAATTTAAAATTCTCAGATGATTGATAAATTTAAAATCTGAAGGTTTTACGATACAAGATTTTCTCTGTAATAACCAAGATAATACTTATCTGTAACATTTCCCAAAAGTCTAGCAAAATTAGTTTGGATTTTTTATGCAGGGTTAATGTTGGTATATGAAAATGGTCGAGTGTTCGTTAGCCTAAAAAGGTTGAGAAAGGTAGCTATAGCAAATGTATTAGTTGGCATGAGCTTTATTCAAAAAATGAAAAAAGGTTTATTATCTATTTCATAATGATTCTATTTTTGTTTGTTGATGTGTTTCTTATGGCAAAAATAGCACATGATAAAAAATCATTTGACAGTCTTGATTAAGGATTTAAATCACCTTTATTTGCTTTAAGGAAATAATTGTAAATTAACAGAACTAATTTCTTAAATTCTTTACAGATACATTTTTTTTCTAAAGAAACACTTATGCTCAAATTTATTATGTCACTCGGTTTCTTTTCATCATTCCTTAATTTTGATTTATCTAATTACTTTGGTCAAGCTCACATATAATGGGTAAGATTCCATCATACTCAGTTGTGTTGGCGGTGAAATTTGTCATAATTTTTTGTATTGACTTAAAATTAAGATTTATTGATATTCTATTTTCATGTCTTTGTCTACAGCAATTTATTATAGATTCCTTAGAAAATTCTAATAGGAAGAACCTGATGATTTGTTACCTAAAAAAATATATCTAAATTCATTTAAAGAAAAATTTAATAATTGTTTGTATCTTTTCTTTTATGTTGAATTTTTCGTTTTTATTTTTGCCATTAGAAATATTTTGTAAATAATTACAACTATTAAAATTAACTTTTCAGTTTTTATGGTTTTGAATTTGTTTTGTTTCTTTTAATTCATGTTTGGTTTCTTTTAATTTTTGTTTTTCAATTTTTTTTTGGTTTCTTTTATTTTTTTCCTATTTTTATGCTTTTTGTTTTGTTCATTTACTAATTTTAAATTTTTTAACTAAATTTAAAAAATAAAGAAATTACTAATAAAATCCAGCATCCACCCATTTTACTGATCTAACCGATGATAATATTGATATTTTTCTTTTTCTCTTCAAATTAATAAAGCAGCACATAATTGCCATTTGGTTTTATTAAGGAAGTTTTTATTTAAATAAGAAATAATCATTTATTTTTAATAAGAAATAAAAAAACAAAATTATTCTGTTTTTAAGGTTAATTATAACCTCTCACATACAGAAACTTGAACTCGTTTGTAATAATTGATTAATTGGTGTTTTTTAAGTAGATTGATTTTTTTTTTTTTTTTTTGTCATAAGGTAAAAATGAGTGAATTTGATTTTTTCACTGATGGTTGAAAATGTTTCATATTATTAGTCATTTTGGGCCAGACTAAGTAATTTAAAAAATAATTTGGAATGAAGTACATTATTATATTGTCAATAAGTTTCTAATTATGAATATTAGCTCGTCAGAAACAAAGTTTGATTTGTCATCTTAAATTGCTTTGAACATCTGATAAGATAACTTTATAGATAAAAGTATTGTTTATTTTGCCACTTTTTTTCATGTGTATAGGAAATGATTTTTTGTTGCAAGATGACCACAGCAAAAGAATAAAAAGATTGCTTGTATATTGGATTTGATAATTCTAGCAAGATGATAAGCTTCACTCCAACAATATGACAAACAATTGCAAACTTTCCATTAAGAAAGAATCATGATTATATAATTTGTTTCTAACATGGAAATTAAAGTGAATGAAAACTCAAAAATATCAATAATCTAACTGCAACAAACAGAATAAAGAGGCTTGTTGAATATCAAGGGTAAATTGACATTGCAACATATTTTCTTTTTTACAGTAAAGATATTTTTCAAACTTATAATTTCATTACTCTTTAAGGAAAACATCTTGACAAACGATATTTAATATTTATTTGTGGAAAAGAATATCCAGGATAAATCTGCCATTCCTTTACAATCCACTTTGAGATTACATACATGTACATTGAATTTTGGATAAATTACAAATGTGACTCTCTGTAGATGCCTTCAGGATTACACTTGGAATAGAATAGGACAACTGCAATATGGAAGGAGTTCTATAAGTTTCTGCTTGTAATATCTCTTCTTTATTTCTGATCATTTCGAACATTTAATGTCATAGAAGTTTATCATTCAAGCCCATTATTTAATTTGGTCTTTATTTTTGATTTTAAAATGTATTTCTTTTTTTATACAAATAATAAGAAAAAACTAAAACTTTCTAAATTTTTTCCTTCAATTTCTTTAGATTGTTGGCAATCTTATCTACTATCGTTATATCAATTCTGCCATTGTGGCTCCTGATGCTTTCGACATTATTGATATTGGAGCTAACAAAGCTCTCTCAGCTGATCAGAGACGGAATCTTGGATCCATTGCTAAGATCCTTCAATTTGCGGCTTCCAACAAAGGTGTAAGTTGATGATCACTTTTTAGAGCGAAAAATCATTTTTTTATTTTTTTTTAATCCTTCTTTGAATTAAAAACTTCCTTGCATTTCTTCTAGGAAAGACCTTTTTAACTAACAATGATTTTTGCTATCTTTTAAAGAATTTAATTTTAAAACATATAGCTGCAAAAAGTAGTGTTTAATTTTAATTGTAATCATTGTTTGTATTTCTTAATTTAAAAACAAACTGTTGTATATTGGAATCGGGGATATTAGATTTCTGCTTACCTTTGGTATAGCTTTTCATTAGGCGTTGCAGCGACACGTGTTTGCCTAGCTGGCCCCCCGCCACCACCACCATTTACTGCTACAAGCCGCTTGCTGCTGTTATCACCATCATTAACAAATTTTAGAAGATTTATTTAACAACAGACATAGACAGATGGTGTTGTTTCTTGCACACACACACACACACGAGAGGGAGAGAAATAATTAATTACTGAGAAGATATTCAGACCATGTGCGTCAGCCGCTGCCTAGCATCACGTCCTCCTCTGTTGGTCGTCAGAAACTTCTGAAATAGCTCTGAACAGAAGTGACATCATTTCCGATTTCCCTGCTACTCCTACCACCTTTTGGGGATTTTTCTTTCTCTCTGCTAATCTAACACACCTTCACTTTTATTTTCTCAAAATACCTACTAGGGAGGTATTTCTCCACGTCCCCCCTTTCAATACTCATTCCATTCCATCTCTAAAAATTAAAACCAGGCAAAACAGAAAACCCCCATTTAACATTCCTATTTTTTTCCTGGTAAGCCAATTAATTTTCTGTAAAATATTTATCTATCATACAATTTGACACTCATCCGCTTTTCAACATTCACTCCAGAAACGACCCTCTAACTCCCCACCCCGATGGTTTGTCCAATTCGTGTCTGAGCCGGCTACACATGCACTTTGTCTATTCCTTCCAAGGGGGCTCCCCCATAATCTCTGAGCTGGTGACTCGCCTTTCACTATATCCTTTTTCCAAGGAGCCCCATTCATATCCACATTAATTCCACCCGATTTTCCTAACGAAATGCTGGCTGTTCTGCCGCACATGCCAATCCACCCCAGGCCGAAAACAAGTTCAATTTTCAACAACCTAATTTCACAATCAATCATTCAGATCCGTTACGTAGCTGCGGTACTCTCTTAATACCCACTGACCCACAAAACAACAATGACCCCTCTGTCATAACTCTTCCCATCAGCCTTTCCATATGTGAAGGAAATCGCCATGGAATCTTTCAAGTCAGTAACAGCAACTAGGCTACAGGCCTCATACCCGCTGGACATAATGTACCTCATTAGCTCCTTTGACCTGCCCCATACTATGAAACATGAGAATTCTCCAATGTAATTCTTGTCAGGGTTTCTTTGACTCTATACAATTCCTTCAATTTTGAGAAAAAAATAAGTACCGCCAGCATATATAGGATCTTCATCCAGCTTTTTTCTTTCTGATTTTAATAAGTTGACCGACCACTAACTTAATCTATCTTAAGTTACTGCTTTTTTTTTCTTAAATAATTATTCAAACACAAAGAAAAGAAAAAATGGTAGTCTCTCTCTCCCACATACAACCAAATTTAATAACATTTTCAAGTTTAACAAAACTGAAAAACAAAAAATGACAAAAACTTTTCTTTCCTTCCATTTCACAAAATTTCTAAATCACACGTTTCAGTTTTTATTTCTTTTTCTCATTCAGAAAGCTGAAAAGTTTAACAAACAGATCATACATACCAGAGTTAACTTTCTCTCATGCACCTTGCCAAATCGCACCACAATTTTGTAATTTTTTTCTCTTTAGAGAGTTAAAAATAATCAACATGCCGATAATTCACTTTCATACATCCTCTTACCAGATCTACTTCCTCTACCACAATTATGGAAAGGGAAAAAAAATATATAAATATATATATATATATACTATCACACATTTTAACAATCTTGCCCTCTCCCTCAGCTCTATATCTCACTCCACACAAACCACCGCAAGAAAATAATTCGCACACTCACTTTTTTTTCTTCTATTTCCAAATTTCACAAAATCACACCATTTTATTTATTTTTCCCCCCTTCCCTACTCCCACGTGCCCTGAAATCAAACAACCCGAAAACAATGGTCATTACAACACAAACCCTATTTCTGCCTCTTTATGGCACATCAACCTTTCAATTCTCCTACTTGTTCATAGTTTACTTCTGTCTTTTCTTCTATAGAGAATTATTTTTACCTTTCTTTTTTCTCTTTCTTTCCTTTTACTTTAGTTTATTTTTAAAGTAATTTGTTTATTTTTCTCTTTTCCTTTAACAATACATTAATAATAATGTTCACATTCTGTTCTTTCTTTAATTTTCTGTTGAAACACTTAACAAAATCATGTTCTTTCTATTTTTCTTTTCTTTTACTTTTTTTCACTTTAATGGTCTATTCTTCATAATAAACAGTGAATTTGTTTGGTTGTTTTTATCATCTTTTCTCTTCTACTAAACTTTGTTTAACAGCTAATACAATGTTTATCCTTTTCTTTGTTTTTTTCTTCTTTCTTTCCACAATTCTTTTTCTCTTTGTCTATTCTGACTCTTTTTTTCTTTTTAACAATATGTCAATAAAAGTTCTATGTTAAACAATTTATAAACTTGTCAAAGCTACTCATGGTTGTCTTGTTTGATTCTCCTCTTCCTTTTCTTTTCTCTACTCTACCTGTCTCTTCTGTTATCTTCCTTTGTCTTTAGCATTGACTCCCTTCTGACTCTTCTTTTTCTTTTTCTTTCTTTCTTTTGGACCCCAAGTTTGACTGCCATGATAAACCAGTTTTCATGATCTTGCCCTCATGAGGAGAGCCAAGGTCATTGAACAGCACCAAATCGGCAATGTTGTATATTTGGAATCGGGGATGTTGACGATTCGTTTCTTTTAAAAATGCTGTACCATTCGTCTATCGAGTATTTTGTCATGAAATTTGGAAAACAGTCAAGAAAAATATCAATTTCAATTGTTGGAGTACAAAATTAATTGATCCATTATTTTTTTATAATCTTAAAAATGAACCTTCAACATGACGTGTATCGAGCATTTAAAAAAACTATTTTCTGTACCCCAATTAGTAAATAAATCAATCTTTTAACTTTTTTATGCATTAAAATTATAATTGTATGTTTTGTTTTTAGGTAGTAGTAATTTAAAATTACTCTCTGAAAAAAATATTTTCCCCTTTTTGATCAAAAGTAAACAATTACTGCTATAGTATTGCTGATATATCAATAAATCAGCAGCAGCTAGTTATAAACAGTTAGCTTCATAAAATTCGTTTTGTGACTTTTAAAAAAAAAGACAAAAATACTTTTTGTGCTTAAAAAAGTTAATGCTGTTTGTGGTTCTTTTATAAAAAATACTTCAAGAAATACTGGTTTTCAAATATATAGTAATAATTACTTTCTAGTTGCCAATTAAAAACAAAAGTAAATAAGATTCTACTTTTTTAGGCGATTACGTATGAACATCCTAAAAGTCTTTGCGGAAAAAAGAAACAAGACAAAAAATAATTTAGAATGGAGGAATCAGTTTCTCATATAAATGATCTCCCATTTCTGGGCCATTCTTGCCTTTTAGTGCAATTTTAAAAATATTTTTTCGAGCTGAAAACTTGATATAAAATAAATAATTACTCCACCACTAACTCTAGGTTCAAGTGACAAGTCCACCTCCTAAAAATGCCGTCTCTTGAACATGTCATACCATTAACCTTAAATCTAAGTGACAAGCCACCACTAAAAGAAAACTCCGTTAACTGTGGCCTAGTAAACTATTACGATGGCCACACCTTAAACCTAACACTAAGTCCGAATAGCAACCTCCATCCAAAACAAAACCCCTTCCTTAACCTTATCAGTAACCCTAAGTCCAAGTGGAAAGGTCCCATTCTAGAAAAAAGCTCATTAAAACCACACATAATCGTCTAAAAATAAAATAAAATGCAGACGCCCATAAAGAAAAACGCACAGGATTTATTTCCCATAAAAAAAAATTGATTAATGTCCTAAAACGCTAGAATGGCCCGGAAATGGTGAATTATTTTACATTAAATTTATGTGAAACTAATCCCCAACACTAAATTCTAAAATAATAATTTTTTTTTTTTCTGCTAAGTTTTCAGGGTGTTCACATGTAATTGCCCCTAGCCCTACCACTAACCTGAAGACCAACTAGCAAGCCCCCCTCCCCCTCCTCCTACAAAAACTAAAATTACAAATAATTGTCTAAAATAAAAAAGGAGACCCCCGCCCCGTCCCCCCCCACCCCCCCAAAAAAAAGAATAAAACAAGAAAAATGCACAGGATTTATCTCCCATAGAAAAAAATGGTTAATGCCCTAAAACGCTTGAATGGTCCTGAATTGGGGGATTATTTTACATTAAATTCATATGTGAAACTAATTCCCACTCTAAATTCTAAAATAATTAGTTTTTCAAGGTTTTCACATGTAATTGCCTAAAAAAAAGTAGAATCTCATATTTTGGGGAGGCAGAGGACGATTTAGTAGAAGGTGTTAAACTACAATAATGCCAAAGAAATCTTGCAACATATTCATTTTTTAACAGTCCTAGTATTAGATTTCAGTTTCTTATACATAAAATGTATTACAATTAAACTTTGAGTTCTCTAACTTCTTTTTTAATGGATACATGGTATTTTTATGATATTGCAGCATATTTATGTGCATTTATTGCAGATTATTTGGAAACCATTAATTTCTGGAGATTTTCAATCACATATTCTGATTCCTTGTACAAAAATACATGGCAAATTTCATTGCTTAATGTTGTGTTTTAACAAAGATATAACATTTTTACTGAAAAATTAGTGTAAAAAATGTGACGAAATGCATATGGTTAATCGTACGAGGCACAAAAATAGTCATAACTTCCTTATTTTTAGTCAGATTTAAAAAATTAAAAAAGATTCTTAGATTAGCAATACACATGAAAATTTTTTAAATATCTCAATAATGGCATATATAGAAAGAGCTTGATGATCTAAGAAAGAATCTTTATTAATGTTTTAAATCTGACTAAAAATAAGGAAGTTATGACTATTTTTGTGCCTCGCACAATTGGATATTTTCTCCTCTTTAAGACCATATGCGTTTCGTCACATTTTAGACGATTATGAGGGTCTTTGTGAGAGAAGGGGGGCTCACCACTTGAACTTTAGGTTAGTGGTAGGGCTAGGGGCAATTAAGTGTAAACACCCTGAAAACTTAGCAGAAAGAAAGAAAACAATTAATTAAGAATTTCGAGTGGGGGATTAGTTTCACATATATTTAATGTAGAATAATTCACCATTTCCGGGCCATTCTAGCGTTTTAGGACATTAATCAATTTTTTTTATGAGAAATAAATCCTGTGCGTTTTTTTTATGGGCGTCTGCTTTTTTTTTTTTTTTTTTTTTTTTTTGACGATTATGTGTGGTTTTAATGGGCTTTTTTGTAGGATTAGGGCTTCCTACTCGGATTTAGGGTTAGTGATAAGGTTAAGGAAGGGGTTTTGTTTTGGATGGAGGTTGCTATTCGGACTTAGGGTTAAGGGCGTTTTTTAGGGGGTGGCTTGCCACTCATATTTAAGCTTAATGGTACGATACGTTCAAGAAGGCATTTTTAGGAGGTGGGCTTGTTAGTCGTACCTAGAGTTAATGGTAGAGTAATTATTTATTTTATAAATTTTACTAAAAGGCAAGAATGGCCGGGAAATCGGAGATCATTTTACATTAAATTTATATGCGAAACTGATCCCCCACTCTAAATTCTAAATTATTTCTTGTTTTCTTTCTTTTTTTCGCCAAGACTTTAAGGGTGTTCACACGTAATCGCCTAAAAAAGTAGAATCTTAATTTTTTTTTTTAAATTGGCGACTAGAAAGTCATTACTACTAGAAGTTCGAAAGTTGAGTGAAAAACCAGTATTTCTTGAAGTATTTTTTATAAAAGAACCAAATAGGATTAACTTTTTTAAGCACAAGAATATTTTTGTCTTTTTTTACAAAGCTTTACAAGACTAGTTAACTGCTGATTGATTGTTATATCAGCAATACTAGCAGCCATTGTTGACTTTCGCTCAAAAAAAGAACGATATTTTTTCGGATAAGGTAATTTAAAATTACTACTACGGAAAGACAAAACAACATACAATTATAATTTTAATGCATAAAAAAAGATAAAAGATTAATTTATTTACTAGTTGGGTACGAAAAATACTATATTCATATTTTCAAATTTTTAAAATTCGTTCTAGAATGAAAAGAAACAAAAATCGCCTCGTGTTTATAGCTGCTAACTATTACTACTACTACTACTACAGTCAGTTTTTCAAACTATAAATAGAAAACTTTTTTCGGATAGGGTAATGAAATATTATTTCTACCAAAAGAGAACACGTATATACAATTATAATTTTAATGCATAAAAAAGTAAAAAGATTGATTTACTTACTAATTGGGCGACGAAAATATATTTTTCAAAAATGTTCAACCCACGTCATATTGGAGGATTATTTTTAAAATTTCAAAAAAATGAATGAGCCGATTTACTTCGTACACTAACAAACATTAAAAGTGATGTTTCGCCTGATTGGTTTCCAAATTTCAGGAAATAAATTCCGCACAGAGGGATGGTACGAAAGTTTTAAACAAAGGGGGGGGGGGGGGGAATAAAGTGACGTAAATTGCTGAAAATAGTGTTAACATTTTTTTGGCCTTTATTTGCTCAAAACTCTTAAAAATATATTATGTATATTATTATTCATGAATGCATGTGAAAGGATATTCATTTCCTAACAAAATGATGGTATTTTGAGCACTTAAAGTGCTTTAGTTTTTAAGATATGACTATTTTAATAGAACTACCCTGAAATCTGTGATTATCCAAACAGTTTTCTGATCGATGTGTATTGCTGCTTAGATTATCAGGCTCTTTCTATGTATGCCATTATTGAGATATTTTAAGCAATTAAAAAATCTTCATGTGAAAGTTTGTAAATCATGAGTATTTTAAATTAGATTTTATTTATTTAATTAAATGTATAAATTGGTATTTAACAAATATTATTTTACCAAATTATTGTCAGTTAAACTTAATGGAATTAAAAAAAAGAAATTAACATCCACAGAAAAAAAATATATATATTTATTATGAACTTTGTTTAACTAAGCTATCATTGAAAAAAAAAAATAGTTTTAAGAATATTAACAATATTCTTTCTAATTCATTATTAGGGAATTCATTTTGGAATGGAGACAAACATAACTCTTACCCACTAGACTAGTTAGCTTAATCAAGATAATCTAATTATTTACAGAATATTTGAAATTTTATTTACTAATTTCTATCAATCCAAATTGTTAAATAATTTTTTAAATTATTATTGATAAAAAAAATGACTTATTTTTAATGTTCATGGGGGAAAATGACTTAGTTGCATAAAATATATTTATTTTTGGCTGCAAAAAAAAAATGTTGATTTTTAAGTAATTTATTTTCTTATATCTACCATGTTTCAGAATTTATATTTAGTTACATCGGCCGAAACGTGAGAATAACAAGATGAGAACAGTACTTTGAATAAGCCAAATTATATTTACTACTTAGAAAAAGTCTACCATTATTAACCGAATTCATTTTTATAATTTTCACATAAAATTTTATTTTCAGTTTGCTGGAGACAGTGCACATCTTTCCTGTATGAATGATTACATCCGAGATGCCCATAAAAAATTTAAGTGAGTATTATCTTTAATAGGTCGAAAAACATAAAAATGTGAACCATAAAATTGAATTCGACTTTGATTTGGTAAATATTTGTTGTTCTTTGTGTCACAGAAATCCATCAAATTTAATTTCAAGGACTATTAAAAAAAGAAATTATTTACAATTATGAAATCAGCCACAGTTGATAAAGTTATTGCTTTGTCCTTTTATAAATGACACTGAAACCTGGAAGTAAACATTACTAACGGTTATGAATTTAAAAAGGTGAAACAGTAGCTTAATTTTTAAAACAAAAAGGTTTGATAACATTTCTGAATTTTAGATTTTTTTTGTGTTTACTAATTATTTTAATGTGGTTGTTATATTCACAACACTTTGACAACTGAAATTTCTGGCTTCAGATCAAAATTCCGAGAACATTACTTTGATAAAAGGTTTCTGAAGAAATAGAGCAGCTGAAACCTAGTGAATATAAAAACCATGATGATGACAAATCTGAAATATGTAAAACAAAATATTTTTGAGTTTTTTGGAATAATGAAAGAAAATACTATTGGAGTATTACTTACATCTAAAATATTTGAAAAATTAATGAAGATGATAAATAGATTTAATGATAAATGGGCATGTATAATTTATGAGAATTTTAGGAACTATTTTAACTCTTCATTGTTACATGTTACTTGAACTTGTATTTCGCTGGTTCTGCCATCTGTTGGACCATGTGTAATGCAGAAACTTATTAGGAACTAAACCGTGTCTGCCAACGATGTTTCCTTGCAACACAAAATAGTTGATCCTAATCTCAAACCTGATTATTATTTCAACTCATAAATTAACAAAGTTATTCTTATTTAGCATATAAATTGATACACTTGAATTTCAAATCTTATTTTGACTGATAATAATAGTACTGAAACATGATTTGCCAGTTGTTAAGTGACTTAAAAATTATTGGCACAGGAAATTGATTCACAAATATTTTTAACGAACATAATTACAAAATCCTTTAAATCAGACGAGGCAAAGTGAATATCATTTCTATATCAGAATTTTAATATTGGATAAAAATGCAATATTAAAATTCTGATATAGAAATAATATTCACTTTTATTTTTCTATTTTTGTCAGACCATGGTGCATTTATAAAGCACTTTGCGATCTCTATCATTGGTTTGTGCACCTAAACAAAACTGATCTTTACAGCTTAAAAACATTTGCTTAAATGAAGCAAATGTTTTTAAACAAAAAGGCTATCCTATTAAAATGTAGAAAATCTCTTGCATGCATTCATTAATTTTTCTATGTAAATATTTTCTTATTGTAAAACAAAAATTGATCGCTATTTATTAAATCAACCATATCTGAATTATTATAGAAACTTTTTCCAAGTTGCTTGTGACGTCGAAGATCCTGAAAACCACTTCAATATTGATCAATATACTGATGCAACCATGGTATCCAAACCTGTAATCTATATGTCTGTGCAAGAAATCTGTGATACTCATCAGGTAATATTTTCTTAAATAATTTTTGCATGAGTTAATATATTTTCCTCGTGCTTTTAGATAAAATAAATTTGGCAGCATGTTTTATACAAAAAGTTTTCTTACCTTGGAAATAAGAAAGAATTGATGTTAGCAATCTCTTTTGAAAACATCAATTCTTTCATTGTTTAATAATCATGGCTATTTGTCCTCTCCATAATTAAAATTAAGGCATTCATCTCTTTATGAAGGAAACTTTTTCAGTTGTTGAAACTAATTAACTTTTACCATGAATTGTAATTCGTTTCCTTTTGTTTTTCCTCTCAGTTATTATTAAAGCACCAAGATACAATTTCCCCTGATCATAACGATCCTCTGCACGAGTTACTTGAAGATCTTGGTGAATGCCCTTCAGTTGATCTCTTACTTGGTAAGTCAAGGTTTAGCATTTTCACTTTTATTGTGTAATACAGGGTGGGCCAAAACAAGGGTCCTATCTTTAAATTTGAATAACTTGAATTTGAATAACTTGAATTTGAATAACTTCCACAAAATAAAAGTTAAACTCACCAAACTTTATGTGTGTGTAGACTGACCCTTCCGAGATTTTTTGAAATAAACAAAACAAATTTTAGCCGAAAAACACTTCTTAAAACTTACAAAAACTAAAGTATTGTTTTTTACACTGTTTTGAGTTTTTTAAGCAAAAATAATGTTTTCTAAATGAGGGTACGTTCCTTAGGGCTAATACGGCTCATGCTTGCTTCGGAAGGGGTCCTTTACTTATTCTAAAAAAAAAAATAAAAAAAATCAATAAATAAAAAAAGTTATGAATTTTTAAAAATAGGACCCTTATTTTTGCCCACCCTGTATCATCAAAACAAAACAAATCTCTGTATTCTTAAATAAATGTATCAAAAGAAAATTGACAACATTTAGCATTATTATTTGAAAGTCACTCTAAATAGGTATATCCCAAATTGGCCTGTTTATGCTGCGAAAATGGGGGGGGAGTGAAATTTTCGTAAAAAGAGGTAAGTTGAATTTTTTTTTTTTACTTATTTTATTTATATAATATTGGTATACCAATATTATATGAGTACTTATTCTGTGTTTTGTTGAAACTGTTTAGTTACCACCAGACATACTTCCATTTATTGTTTAACTTTTACGTTTTGTGGTTGTAGTATCAAAGGTAATTGATGCCCGTCTCACCCCTTTGATTAATGATGGAATGTTCTACATTCGTGTGTATATTAAGAGCGAATATTGAATACTATTTGTCTCAGTAAGCAACGAATAGTTATATAAAACTTATCCTTAAGTTATGTTCGGCTTCCAGTTTTTATTATAATTAACTATTCGTTATGGAACGTTACTTGAAACCCGATCGTCTAGACCTTGATACGGTCGACTCGGAATCTACTGACAAATGGCGGCACTGGAGAAAAATGTTCAAAGGATTCCTTACAGCTTTACAGTTATCTTCAAACATGACTTTAACAGGTACTGAGAAATATACCTTTCTCTTACATGTCTCTACTGCTATTTATAGAAATTTATCTGAATGTGAGAATTACGAAACTGTGGTGGACATTTTAGAAGCCATGTTTGTCAAGAAAAAAAATACTATTTTTGCTAGACATTTACTTGCTACCCGGCGTCAACAACCAGAAGAAAGCCTTGAACAATACCTTCAGATTCTAAAGACATTAAGTTGCGAGTGTGAATTTACAGCCTTAACTGCAAACCAAGCGAGAGATGTTTTTATCAGGGACGCATTTATTAATGGAATACAGTCCAACCAAATAAGACAAAGACTACTAGAGAATAAAGACCTAGACTTGCCAACAGCTTATGAACAAGCTCTAACATTCGACATAGCACAGAAGCAGTCTGTCTTCTATTTACAACCCGATCTTTTGGACGCTGCTATCGTAGTCCCTCCTCTGCATGTTCAAAATTCTTCCATTGTTCAGGATGCTCCCACACCCCCTTCTAACGATCACAAACAACTCAGCTGGATCCACATGCTACTTTTGTGGCCTTCGTATACATGCTCGTTCGTCCTGCCCGGCTCGAGACGTTAGATGCCACATGCAGGGACATTTTTCGAATGTTTGCCGGTCAGCTTCTTCTTCAAAAAAAAAACGTTCGGCTACTCTTGCTACTGTAACACCAATTACAATATCAGCTGCATTTCCCGGCTGCTTCTCAAAAACAATTGATACAGGCAGTTCTGAAAGTTTTATTAATGCCAGTATCGTAAAAGCTAATAAATGGGAAATATTTCCTTGTTCCAACCAAATATCAATGGCAAATTCATCTTTATCGTCCCATGTAATTGGATATTGCATGGTTAATCTGAAACTAAAAGGAAACTCCTATCAAGGGATCAAATTATCGGTAATGAAAAACCTCTGCTGCGAAGTGATTTTGGGTCACAATTTTCTAAAACAACATTCATGTGTTGAACTCCTTTTTGGTGGCCCCAAGTCGGTCCTAAGCGTATGTGGACTAGCAGCTGTCAAAGTGCGGCACCTGTCACTTTTTACAAACTTAACTCCTGACTGCAAACCAATAGCAGTAAAATCAAGACGCTATTCACAAGAGGACAAACGGTTCATAGCAGCAGAAGTAACAAAACTACTTAAGGAAGGAATTATAGAGCCAAGGGAATCTCCATGGAGAGCCCAGCCACCGAAAATCACAAGAAAAGGATGGTCATTGACTATTCCCAGACCGTCAACAGATACACATTACTCGATGCCTATCCACTGCCTCGTATTGACGAAATGATTTCTAATATTGCAAAATATCACATTTTCAGTATTTTGGATCTCAGAAGTGCCTACCATCAGGTACCTATCAAGCCAGAGGATAAGCCCTACACGGCATTCGAGGCCTGCGGTCGCCTATACCAGTTCTGCCGAATTCCTTTTTGGATAACAAATGGTGTAGCTAGCTTCCAGAGGGTTATAGATGAAATAATCTCCAATGAAAAATTGAAGGGTACTGTTGCATATATAGACAATGTCACAGTATGCGGACATAACCAAGCTGAACATGACCACAACCTTAAACGATTCATGGCTGCCGTCAAGAAATATAATCTGACTTTGAACAGTGAAAAATGTTTCTACAACTTGAAAAGCATCAAGCTATTGGGATACATTGTCAAAAATGGCACCATGACGCCGGATCCCGAGCGACTGAAACCCCTAATGGAATTACCAATCCCTGGAAACATGCCCTCTTTACGACGAGCCCTTGATATGTTCGCCCACTACTCCTAATGGGTTGCGTCTTTTTCAAAAAAAATACACCTATTGACATGAGTATCTGCTTTTCCTTTGTCCTGTTTCGCCATCAAAGCATTTCAAAACATGAAAAGGAACATTGCTCAGTCTGCCATTTCTGCTGTGGGTTCTTTTTATCCCTCTATTAGTTGAGATGGATGCCTCCGACTGCGATAGCTGCCTCACTGAGACAATCCGGTTGTCCTGTAGCTTTTTTTTCAAGAACACTTTCGCGATCTGAGCGACAATACTCGGCAATAGAAAAAGAAGCGTACACCATAGTTGAGGCATTACCTAATCGGACAACATTTTGAATTAATCAATGACTAAAAGTCGGTCTCGTTTATGTTTAACCCAAAAACAACGAGCAAAATAAAAAACGAGAAGATAGCGAGATGGAGAATAGAGCTTTCTGGCTACTCATTTGACGTCACTTACCGCCCTGGTAAGGAGAATGCCACGATTGACGTGCTTTCAAGGGTATGTGGCCTGGTAACTGGCTCAGATGATCTTCAGTATATACACAGGGAATTGTGTCACCCAGGTATCACAAGAATGATTCATGTAGTCAGGAGCAGAAACTTGCCATATTCTGTTGAAGACATAAAAAGAATTACGAACTCTTGTCGGATATGTGCAGAAAATAAGCCCAGGTTCTACAAACCTCCTCCAGCAACACTCATTAAGGCCACACAGCTTTTTGAAAGACGTAACCTGGATTTTAAGGGTCCTTTATCCTCTAAAACTAAAAATAAATACATGCTCACAATAATAGACGAGTACTCAAGATTTCCGTTCGTCATCCCCTCCCCAGACGTAACGGCTGCAACAGTAATTCAAGGCCTCTGCTCCATTTTTGCCATTTTTGGAGTGCCTGCATATATACATTCAGATCGTGGGTCTGCTTTTATGTCGGACGAACTCAAGCAGTTTTTGCATGAACGAAAAGTAGCTGTAAGTAGAACAACTCCTCACAATCCTCAAGGAAACGGACAGTGCGAAAGATACAATGGTATAATATGGAAGACAGTACAGTTGGCGGCTGCAAATTGCAATAGTCCGATCTATGATTGGGAAAGTCTCATCCCCATGGCCTTATACGCTATTAGGACTATTATGTACAGCGACAAACGCTACCCCGCATGAGAGATTCTTCTCATTCCTACGACGAAGCTCAGCAGGTACATCACTTCCCTCGTGACTTGCACAACCTGGCACAGTTTTATTAAATTGGTAAGCGAGGTAGAATTAATCGAAGCGAACCCTCAATATGCACTGGTCAGAAATTCGGAAGAAAGGCAATCTACTGTCTCCTTAAGGGATCTAGCCCCGGCAGGAAATGTATATAAACGTAGAACTGCTTCAGATGGATATACAGCTCCAGTTCGTGGAACAAGTCCGACCCACTTAGGTGATTGTGCGCCATATACGTCAAGTCCAGAGTCCACAAAACGAATCTGAATATTCTAACAGTCCAATCTGACTCTAGTTCTGACGACCAATGGGTACCATGAAAGCGGCTTCACCCAATATCTGAGACAGATACTCAATCTTCAGACACCAAGCGACCGAAGCGCTGAAAAAAAACGAGAGCGTTACGGAGCAAGATATTTTAGCCCTTAGCCAGGCACAAAATACAGTCCCGAAATATTTCAGGTCCCGAGGAGCCTAGATTAGAGATGGATGCCGGGCATGAACAACCAAGACGCCCTTAAAGAACCCGCAGGAGGCCAGGTCGATGGGATGATTTTGTTCCCTACGAATAAGAAGGTAGATTGGGGAGAATGTAGCATCAAAGGTAATTGATGTCCGTCTCACCCCTTTGATTAATAATAGAATGTTCTACATTCGTGTGTATATTAAGAGTGAATATTGAATACTATTTGTCACAGTAAGCAACGAATAGTTAAATAAAACTTATCCTTAAGTTATGTTCGGCGTCCAGTTTTTATTAGTGGTTAAATATTTTGTATTATAATTTTTCTGATTGAGATTTGAACAATCAATTATATATATATATATATATATATATATGACAAATATAAATATATTTGAAAAATCAAATTGAAAGTCCTCATAAAAAAGGAAAGAAAATGGAACAAGAAACGCATGGGACTTACATGCAGCAATTTGACCGAAACACTAAATGGACCATTCGGAAAATTGAAAAAATAAAAAAGTCTTATCAAGCAGGAGGGGGGGCCTGTGATTTTGGTGGATGGGCGAACGTTATGGTGTTGGAAATGGTTTTGAGAAGATGAGGGGATTTAAGAGGGGTAAGGAAGAGTGAAGGTACGAAAGAAGTGGTTGAGAGGGGGAATAGGAGAGGGGAGATTTGTTGTGATAGGGTATGAAATATTTGGACAATGAGAAAGTTTTATCGGACTGCAGTGTTAAAAATGTGAGGGAAAAAAACGGAATGAGTTAGAGAAAGTAAAGATTCATGGAGAAAAAGGATGGGTGTGTGTAAGTGGGAGAGTGTCATTAAGGTTAGAGATGAAAATAAATGTTATCTATGATCAGGCAAGAGTTTTTGTTCGGTAAGGATGATCTTGCTTATGAAGGGTGATAGATTAAAGAAGCCATTTCGTTGCTTGATGGTGGTGGAGGCGGTGATGAGTGCAGTTTCCAATAATCTTCGCCGAGATTTGTTGTGGATGTATTTTGTGATTTCGGCTTGTTCAAATTTGAAGGCATGACCATGTTCTAGTGCATGGGAGAAAAGTGCACTGAGATGGTTGTTGTTTTTTATGTCCCTTTTGTGTTCATTTAATCTTTTCTTTAATTCACGTTGTGTTTCTCCCACGTAAAATTGATGGCAGTCATTGCAAGAGACAGTATATAAGTCGGCATGGGATGTGGGTTTTTTTTGGAAATGTCTAGATGTGTTTAATGTTTGTTTTATGGATTGAGATGTGGTTTGTACTGTAAGAATGCCTAGTTTGTTAAGCGTGTTGCATATAGATGTGTTATTGGAATGCGTGGGTAAGAGAAGGCGTCTGTCTATGAGAGAGGTGTTAGGAGTTTGATTTTTTTGTGTGGTGTTTCTGGAGAATATTTGGAAGGCTTTTTTCTGGGCATTTAATATAAAATGTGTGGGGTATTGCAATGTTTTTAGGGAATTAAAAATGTACTTTATTTCTTCATCTATGTGTTGGGGGGCTACATATTCTAAGGGCGCGTAGGAAGAAGTGTTTGAACTTGCATGACATTTTTCTCTATATTATCCTGATGAAGTCTTATAAATAAAGATGAAACGTTGATGTACACATAAAAAACATCCATTTTTTGGTTTTTCCTTTTTCATTTTCCCATCACGTCGGATTACCTTCATCCTTCTCTTCCCATATATATATATATATATATATATATTATATGTATATAAATAAATAGTACAATTCTGTGTTTTTAATAGATATATATTTGTAATAAAATTCTAAAAATATTATTCTTTTGGCGTGTTTCAGAAAAAGAAATAATAGTTTTGCTTGTTCACAAGTTTAAGAAAACTTTTTTTGTTTATATAAATAATTCGAGTAGGTACTTTTTATTCCAAAGTTTAACGAACCTATTTTGTAAAAAGTTTTATAACGAAAAAAAAAAACGGTTTTGTAAATTAAAAAAAAACAATGGTAATTTTTTTTTATTTGTTCAGAAGTTTAGCAAAACGTTTTATTTATAAAGACAATTTGAATACTTTTTATTCGGTAGTTTAACACAATTCTTTTGTAAAAAGTTCCTTAAAAATGACTTGTTTTTAATTTGTTCAGAGGTTTATTCAGAAGTTTAGCAAAACATTTTATTTATAAAAACAATTTGAATACTTTTTATTCAGTAGTTTAACGAAATTCTTTTGTAAAAAGTTCCTTAAAAATGACTTGTTTTTAATTTGTTCAGAAGTTTAGCAAAACTTTTTTGTTTATACTAACAATAGTTAGAATACCTTGGCTTTTTTGGCTAGGAGCAGTGTAGTATCTGTTTTGATGCTGCACTTAGTCTTTTTTGTCCTCGGTCAGTGAATGAGAAATCCTCTTAAGCTGAAGCAATTTAATTTTTTTTCCCAATCCAGAGTGCCGCTTTTTTTTTTTTTTTTTTTTTTTTTTTTTTTTGATGAGGTGGGAGGGAAGGGCTTAATTTTCAACACATTCAAAATCGACCTTGTGTCTAACTCTGCCCTCATGGTGATGAAATAGGAAAAAATAGAATACTTTTTATTCGGAAGTTTAGCGAAACTTTTTTTTTTGTTAAAACTAAAAGTTCCATTCAAAATGATGCTTTGTTTTATAATTTCAAAAATAACGGTAAATTCTTTTATTTATTCAGAAGCTTAGCAAAACCTTTTTGGAAAAAGTTTTGAAAAGTTAATGAAAGTTGAATTTTGATGTTGTTGACCCTGTAATAACATACCAAATCATCTGGATATAGTTCTGATGAAGTCTGGGTTTTGTTCATTTTGAGTTCAACTAGTTACTTTCATGGTTTTATGAACACTAATACAAACAAAATTCATGAAATATTTTGAGATTCTTTTTTTGACATTTAATATTTCTTTTTTGATAAGAGAATTGAAAATCTTTGAATTTCAGGTTTTTGCTTGGTTCTGCAAACACTTTCCACATATGAAGGTGGAACAGCCAAATTCAACAGACTTTTACGAAAGCTAAAGTAATTTTATCTACCAAAGGAGAAGCTGAATTGAAAATCTTTTTAGATGCTTCATATTTTGTAACTGAAGAACTCTCTACAATCAGAATCTCATTGCAAGAACTGGAAGATGCAGCACTATTCAAAAGTGTTCCTAATGACATCACTCTGACAAATGGGGCAGTTCTTCAACTTTATTATTATTCAACTAAAAAACAACTAATATTTAACATAATGTGGCTGAATCACATTCTGTCTGTAAATTAGAATGAAAATTTTTTTTATATAATCTTTTAATTAACTATGGCATTATATTTATAAAGAGTTTTCACTTATTAAAGCTTTAATCTTCAGTTATACGCTGATTAAGTTGGCCACACAAAACGCGATGTCTGACCAACTTTGAATGGCCATACCTCTGGTACTAATTGAGATACCAAGATAAATTTGGTATTTTTTTTTTTTAATCTTGCAGCACTATATATGCATACCGAAAAAGTTTTTTGGTATATTGAAAGAAAAAAACAGTTTGGGATACCTACTCTAAAGTGACATTTCTGGCAAAAACAATAAAATTTAAATTATGTTTTACACAAAATACATAAAAAAAAAAATTAATATGCATTTTTATTGTTCATATTTTTAGCACCTTTTTTCTGACTTTTATTCTTCCAAATAAATGTTACTTAAATATAGTTATTGCAAGGAAGTTCACAGGTTGCACACTTTTTCAAATTGTCTCATCACATGTTATTTTACATTTGAAGAAGTACAACTTCTGACATTAATTTTTGCCAGAAAAAAAGAATAATTAATTTTATTAAAGTAAAAAAAAAAGTTGGCAATAATAAAAGTCATAAAAAATGTTGGCAATAATAACAATAAAAGTCATAAAAAAATGTTGGCAATAATAAAAGTCATAAAAAAATGTTGGCAATAATAACAAGAAAAGTCATAAAAAAAAGTTGGCAATAATAACAAGAAAAGTCATAAAAAAATGTTGGCAATAATAAAAGTCATAAAAAAATGTTGGCAATAATAACAAGAAAAGTCATAAAAAATGTTGGCAATAATAAGAAAAATAGTATAAGAACGTTGGTAATAATGACAAGAAAAGTCATAAAAATGGTCATTAATTTCTGCCATTTTTATCTTCAATTTTATTTTAGGTGCCGAAATTACATCTGGAGAAGAAGGGTTGGATGTAAGTGTGAGAGCTCAGTTGGCAAAAACTGAAATTACTCTAACATTGACAAATAAATTTGAAGTTCCTGATGATGACAAATCAGATGTAAAAGGAATGATGATAAGGTAAACTATCAAGAGCAACTTTTATCATTTCTCTTAGAATCTCTGGGCCATTAAAGTGACTTCGTGCTGCCATCTTGTATTAGGCACTAAAACATTTTATTTATAACGATTAGTTTGACCTTCAACATTTTTTATTTTTATTTATGACAAAAAGAAGTCTATCAAAACTTGTCATTAAATTGATTTGTGTTTTTTTTTATAAAGAACAAAGAAAATGATTGTGGATGTTATTGCGTGTCAGCCTGGAGAGACACTTTCACAGATTTTGGAAATGCCATCGACTGATGGACAGGTAAGAAAAAAATGCAATTCATAACACTTAACTAACTTGATTTACTGATGTTGCTGAACAGGGATAACATCTGTAAAGTTTTCTTTTGTGGCATTTTCTGCTTCATAAAAACATTTTAGTTTCATTACCCATTGTCTTTTTGCATTAATGCTTGACATATTTACTCAATATGATTACTGGTCATTCATCAAACAATGAAAAATCTGTTGAACAACAATTTGTTTCTTTATTTACATTCTATTGTCTTCATTGATATTTCTATTGTCTACATCATTTATGTATGGTGATATTTTTCCTGTAAATATGGCGGATTTGATTTCTTGCTCAAGACTTGTCTGCTGTTCGTCTTCATTGAGGTTCATTTTTGATTGTCATGGATAAACCACAAGAAGCCATTTATACTGAAAATATATTTATGTTTAATGATATATCGTGCCCATAATGTCGGATACAGATTATCTCGTCAAAGCAAACAGCGTATATCAACAATTTTAGATCATGCATAGTTTAATTTATGAAAACTCTTTACTTGTTATCTACTCACTTCTAACCTCTGACCTAGGTAATAGCCATTCCAGACCAGACTATCTCCAATTTAAGTTTAAAGTTTGGTACAAGGCCAAACTACAATGTAACAATATGATGTATGTTGATTATTTGTGTACATTGATGTTTAATACGGACGTAAATCTGATGAACCATTCAGCACTGTTGATAAATAAACTATCCATCTTAAGAAGGCTGGAGAGTATATCAGCTGAAACTTGGTATAAATAGAAACTTTCATGAGGATAATAGTCCAAAGAAAAAAAATGTAGAATGAAGACAAAACTTTGGTTCTACTCTTCAACGGTTTTCTTTGGGTATAAAACTAAAAGCTATAGAGGAGGAGGAGGAAGAGGAGGAGGAGGAGGAGGAGGATTTCCCTCTCAAGCCCTCCTTCTCCTCCTTTTTCTACCAACCACATTTCCTGAAACCGCAGAAATTTTATCACACAATGCATTATGACCAAGGCGATCCATAATACAGGCCTGGCGGACATGTGAAGAACGGGTGCTGGGTAAGACCCTAAACTGCATCCAGCCCTGTTAGCGGAGCCTCAGAATACGCTGACTGCACCTCTGCAGGGGGTAGAAGCCCCCCAAAGGGGCCACCTGTTTGCCGTGGATGGCGACCCGTGATGTCTTAGGACGGGATCCTGGTGGCTGAGCGGTCCGTGGCCTGGTTGCATAAATGGTCACGTGACCTGCAACACTCTACTTTGGCCCTTACTTCGGCTAGACGGGAGGTCGGGGAGGCCCGATCCGATCAATCGGCTAGTTACGTCTTGCCCTAGCACTTGTCTTTTCAGCTTCCCCAATCGTTTACAAAATAAAAATTGATCAACTGCATAGTTATCAATGCTCACTCCAGTTTATAAGTGCTAGAAGGCGGTGGCAAGGGTCAATCAACTTGTGAGATACATGACCGCAACATGGCTGTGTGCCCCGGACATTTCGCTATAAGTGGGTAGAGAAATCGATGGAACACGGATGCTTGTGATCACGATCGGGTTGAGTATACCATTCCTGTAGCCCTGTCTTGTCAAGGCAATTGGGTTTCCCCCTTGGCAATTCCCATAGTGGGCTCCGTGGTGGGTGGGGAGCAGGAATGGTGAATAAAAACCAAACAATTTATGGCTCCTAACAGAACCACAAAAAGAATTCACAGGGACACAAGCTCTGAACGAGAAGAAGAAAATGACCAAAATAGATTCCCAAGATTTATTGTACTTGAAGCATTAGAGGAACCAAATCTTGCCACATTATCTCCCTTCGTCATTGAAAAAATAATTTCGGCTAACATGACGCCTAAGGTTTTCAAAAAATTGGCCAATGGAAATATACTGGTTGAAGTTGAAAAAAAAAGACATGCAGATTTTCTGCTGAAAATGAAAATTTTTCACAATAAAAAAAATAAAAACATACCCGCATCAATACTTGAATATTTCCAAAGGAGTAATAAGGAGTCAAGAGCTCTCCTTATGTACTATAGAAGAAATCAAGGAAGAACTGAAATCCCAAGGAGTAATCGAGGTGAAGAGAATCTCTATAAAAAGAGAAAACCGGATAATACAAACCAACACATACGTGATGACATTTGATAAGTCAACAATTCCACCAAAAATGGAGATAGGATATACAATCGAAAAGGTTGAACAATATAATTCTCTTCGATGTTACAAATGCCAGAAATATGGACATCACGAAAGCAAATGTAATGGAAAAAACACATGTGGGGAAAAAGATCCTGACCACTCTATGGATGAATGTAAAGGAAAACATACATGTGCAAACTGTGGTGGTGACCACCCAGTTTATGCCAAAATTTGTGAGAGATGGAAAAGGGAAAAGGAGATACTCTCAGTGAAATACACTAGAAACATTTCCTTCCAAGAAGCAAGAAGGGTGGTTGAAACCACTAGTAGAGAAAAAACATATTCTCAGGCTGTGTCCCCGGTGGCGAATACTGAGGACAGTAAATACAAAAAATGAATAGAAAGGTTGCTTCAGCTTGGACCGGGAGACTGGCCAGCATTCCAAAAGACAATCAGAAAAGAATATGAGGAACCGAAGGCAAAAGTTAGAAAGCAACAGGTGGAACCAAGAGAGGAAAGGATGATCATTGTGCCTCCTCCTCAACCGGTTGCTCCCACCCAAGATGCACCACCACAGTCTGAAACACATAATGCAACCGAAACTACTCGAAAAAAGATAGTGATCCGAAAAGATCAAAGTAAAAAATCTCCGAGTAAAAAATCTCCAGGTAAAAATCCTGAGGGAAAAGAGAAATCACCTCAAAAACTAAAACCAAAAATCAGAGTTAACTTGACACAAAACCGATTTGAGGCACTGGACATAAAGAAACAGAAGATGAAAACTCTGATAAAAAGAAAAAAACAAAACAAAAACCACCCCCCAATCAAAATATAAACCATGGGACAAAAAATAATCCAATGGAATTGGTGCGGTTTAAAAGCAAATCTTAATGAATTGCTCTTATTATTGACACAGAAATCTCCAACAATTATTTGTCTCCAAGAAACCTTCCTCAAACAAGAGGATAATATTAATATAAAAAACTATGAGATATTCAGCCACATCCATGATACTGGACACAGGGCCTCTATTTGTCACATATACAATTTCTTTTTAAAAATGAAGAAAATGCGTATTTCTTCATGATACAGTCTTAATAATAAAATCAACTTGCATTTACAAGAACATCAAAACCAATAAAAAGGGGGTAAATGTAAAACATATATGATAATTGCTTAGAAAATTGTGCATTAAAAAAAATAAGATTCTACTTTTTTTTGAACACCTTGAATAACTTAGCAGAAAGAAGAAAAAAATTGTTTTAGAATTTAGTGAGGGATCAGTTTCATATGTAAATTTAACATAAAGTGATCCCCCATTCCTGGTCCATTCTAGCGTTTTAAAGTAGTTAACCAATTTTTCTATGAGAGGTGGTGGCCAATAGTGGTTCTATTTTTGAAGTGATTGTGTGGTTTTACGCTTTGCCACTCGGACTTAGGGTTATTGGTAAAAATCTTTTAGTTAACTGCTCTTAAAAAAAAATAGAATGCCTTGGAAATAGGGATCATTTTACATCAATTATATATATGAAACCAATCCCCACTCTAAATTCTTAGATAATTGTTTGTTTTTTCTTTTTTTTCTGACAGATTTTTCTGGGTGTTCACAGGTAATAGCCTAAACAAAGTAAAATCTTGTTTTTTTTCAGATTTAAGTAACTTAACAGAGCACAGATATCTCACATTATTAAATAGGCAAACAAGAGTAATTGTTGCTAACAAAAAAATAACTAAGAGCTTGTTAAAAAATAAATAAAAATTTTCAGAACAAAAGTACCAAAAATCAATTTTATCCAACATTTAGGTGAATATGGAGAGAAATAGGCAATAAAATTCAAGTCTCTATAGTACAATTGAAGCTTAAAATGTATTTAAACTTGTTGATTTCATTTTACCCGAGTGATTGAACCATCAACAGATAACATAATTATCATATGTAAAATCTTGTTAGTTTCTGATATGCATGAATAAAAAATAATTTAAAAAAAATATATTGCTCTCTTTTCATATTGAGTATGAAAAGAGAGCAATATATTTTTAAAAAAATTATTGTTTATTTAATTCACTTAAGGCAGTTCAAGAACCAACACTAAAAGTTTTGAAATTATCTTAAAATATTATTTATAAAATAAAAATGTTTATACAATTCTTATGAAAACATAATTAGTATTGATAATGCATAATTTTCCAAGCAGTTCTAAGATATGTTTTTATATTTCCACCTGTTTTACATGTTTTATTGGTTTCTTGTAAGTTGATTTTATTATCATATCATGAAATAATAGGTATTTTCTTCATCTTCTGTAAAAAACAAATTGTATGTATAACAAATTTTGTAACAATTATCAAAATTGTTTCTTTGTTCATAAAGTATTTGATTTTGTAAAATATTTAATTTGCTTTCTGATTGTATTATGTCATTATATTTTCTGTAATCAAGTAGTCAATATAAAGGAATTGACTCATGAGTTTTTAAATATCAAAAATGTGAAAAAAGTTGTTTTTAAAAAGATTTTGTGAATTTAGTCTTTATATTTTTGTACCTTTTTACATTTGATTTGATGGAAATAAATCAATTATTGTATGCTGCTTCCTAATAATATGTATAGTTACTAATTACTGGACATTATTAAGAAATTTCTAACTTTTTTCTGTAATTATTATTTAGTAGTGATTTTGTTCTTCACATGTCCGACCCCAGTCGCATGTTTGCCAGGCTTGTATTATGGATCACCTTGATTACGACCAATAATACAAAACTAATCAAATTATAAAGAAAGCATCGTTATTGAATGCATGCTTAATTTTCTCAAATACTTAAAAGTATTTCATTTAATTTTCAGGAAGAGCATCATCAAGCGTTGGTACTGAAACGAGATCTGATTGATAAAAAAGCTACAAACAAAGGAAAGCTTGAACGACAAACTTCTCTGTTTGGGGATACCAGGTTTGTAGCGACATATTTCAAGGATCAGCATTTATGCTTGATTCTAAGCTTTAAGTGGTGGGAACCATGGAAATTTCAAAGAAAATCACGTTTAATTTTATTTTTATGTATATTTTATATATTTCATTTTCATTTATTTAAATGTAAATTGAGAAAAGGTATTTTGTTTCGAAATATTAAGTTTATATATAAACCATGATTGTTAAGGATTGAAGGGGACTAATTTTAATATTTGTGCTGGAAGAATTTTCCACGGAATCCTGTACAGGATGCCTCTGAGAACTGTTGTATGCCGATGATTTGGTAATTATTGCTGAATCGGAGGTAGAACTGTGTGCAAAATTCAAACGACAAAAATTATGATCAGTGGCCCTAACTTGTTTACTCGCAAAGATTCTGGCGATGGGACAAGGGCTGGAGCTTAGTGGATAGTGAGGGACTTATTAAGTTGGCGACTCTTTTTTGGACCTTGTCAAGGAGGGAAAGACTAGTAGATGATGCACCAGCCCAGATGTGGCAACAATACTCCATGCATGGGCGGATGGTGGCTTTGTAGAGATACAGGATAATGTCAGGTGTGAGAAGTTTACTAGCACGGTAGAGGGAGTCAACCTTCTTTGCTGCAGCCTTGGCAATGTCTTCAATGTATTTGTTCCAATTCATGTTACCTGTGAAGGTTAGGCCAAGGAGTTTGAATGTTGGACTCTCAAGTAGGGTGTTATTTGCCATGACAATCGATGGTTGAAGAGGTTTCTTGTAGTTATTGAAAGAAAGGAGCTTTGTCTTAGCAGCATTAAAAGTTACCAACCATTTATGACCCCATTCTACTACAGCCTGGAGGTCATTTTCTAAGGATTCAGCCATTACCTCAGATATGATCGTGTCCATATGACAAGATTAGAGCGTGGTGTTGTCTGCAAATATACCAATCTCAGATTCAATGTCATCAGGGAGATCGTTTATGAAAATCAGGAACAATAAAAGTCCAAGGATGGATCCCTGGAGTACACCAGCATTTATGTCATGTTGCTTAGATGAACGGCCATCAAGGACAACCTGGATCTTTCTTTTTGTTAGGAAAGATCTAATTTAAATATTTACCCAGTAATACCATATGAGCATAATTTTATAAGAAGCCCTTTTTGCCAGACCTTTTTGCCTTGGATATATCAAGCTTCACCTGCCTTGTCCAGTGTATGATAAATGCGTTCAGAGATGACCGTTAGGATATCTGCAATTGATCGTGCTTGTCTAAATCCATAATGGTGGTCAGAAAAAAGTTTAGCATTAACTAAGTGCCGGACTATCGCTAGATTGATTAATGATTCAAAGATTTTAGCAAAGATCGGGAGTAGACTGATTGGGCGGTAGTTCTGAGGATCGGTTCTATTTCCAGAATTCTTGTAGACTGGTACCACAGAGGCAATTTTCCAGCTATCAGGGAAGCAAGATTCAGCTAGGCATTTATTATAGAGTTTGGAGAGGACAGTGGCCAGTTCAGCAGAGCATTTCTTTATTACTATTACAGGTATAAGATCGGCCCCACAAGCTTTGGAGGTGTCAAGGTTTTTTATGATGTCTCCGATGGGGTGATGACCAGGTTCTCAAGTGTGGTTTCGGTTCGCAATGGGAATTTAGGGAGAATGTGGTTTTCTTAGTCCAAAGCGGAGTTTAAGGCGAAACGCTGGACAAGTAGTTCAGCCTTATCAGTTGCTGTGCAAACGACATCATTGTGGTTTGATAGCGGGAGAATCATTGATTGTCCATTGTTCACCACACTGTTGTAGATTTTCCAGAAATCGCGAATTCCTAGTTTCTGTGACTGAATGCGTACTTTGCTTATCTCTGTAGACCTTCTCTTTGCTTCACCTATCACTTTGTTATCACTGCCTTACAATTATTTCTTGACTCTATAAATTTCTGTCCATTCGCAATTTACTTATGGCGACCGGATTTTTGTAATGCTTGCTGCCTCTCAGTAATTAAAACCATTGAGGAGAGTGGGGTTTGCTGAAGAATTTTCGTATGAGGACATAGGCTTCAATGCCTGCTTTGACCCATTCGCTTAACTTATTTGCACACTGATCAGCAGGGAGTGAGAAGGTTTCTCTCCATGGGGCGTCACTGATGTGATCTCTGATGGACTCAAAATCAGCCTGCTCGTAGTATCTGGTTGTTTTGAACAATGGCTCATAAGCTTTTGGACGAGTTTTTAGTGAGATATGAATCCTTAGCACAATGTGATCAGCATTCCCGAGCGGGCTATGAGCTTTCGTCACACAAGTCTCAGGCATTGAGGTCAAGAACAGGTCGAGAAGTGAGACTTGCTGGTCTATTCGATTGAGAATGCTGGTCAGGAAATCGACTTTCTGAGAGAGGGAGTGAGCTAAGGAGAAATTATACTTAGAGTTACCGTCTGCGTCAGTAAAGCTTGAGAATCCCAACCAGTCACGGGGGTGTGCATTAAAATGCCCGAATACATGTATCTGGGCATTTGAGTCAAGTGAGAGTGTTCTATCTATGCTTTCAGAGACAGTTTAGCCGGGTATAGTCGTGGGTCGAAGGAGAACGGTATAAGAAATATAAGTAGCTAATGCTGTGATGTAAGGTCAATCTAAAGCACATGTAGTCTATGTCATCTGATTCTAATCTATGTTCTCTAGTCAAGGGGAGGGTGTTCCGAACATAAACTCCTAGCCCGTGCATATGTTTGTCAGTCTTTACGGTAGAGTGGGAGGTAGTCAGTCATGTCAAAGTGGTGAGAGGAGGTTGAGGATTGAAGGTTCGTTTCACTTATTGCTAGGATATCTGGGGTGTTTGTCAGGAGAAAAGTTTCTACATCGTTGATGTTGGTTCTAAGTCCCCGGATATTAGTGAATGCGAGCTTTAAGGGCGGAGGCGAAGATGTTTTTTGTTGGTTGTCTTGTTAAGGTTTTTTGCAATGACATGTTTGTTTTGATATAGAGTGTTAGGGTGGACAAGGTGGGTGCTTGTTAGGTGCTCACCCAACCAGTCCATTAGTTGCAATCTGGTCCATTGTGGTTGGGAAAGCCAGCCGGAGGTAACTGTAGGGTCCCTTTCCATGCGCAACATGGCACGTACAGCTACCCACGGTATTATACTATTGATGATGGATCAACCGTTCTTAGCGCTACCTAAGAGTTTGGACTCCTGTCCTGTCAGTCGGAAACAGCAGCCAGACAAACTGTCTAACCTGTACCCTTAACCTGTTGGAACAAGAGCGACCCAGACTGATCATGTAAGACTTAGTGATGAAAAAACTTTCCCCAAGTTGCCCAGATAGAAAGAAAGAGAAAACTGCGTTCATTGTCCTAGTCAGGAAACAAGGCAAGGCACTGGGTGCCTTGAGGTGTACCAGTGCTGGTACCTCTGCACCTGGCTAATAGACACAGTGTAAAGGCCTGGTGATATGCAGAGCCCATCTACTCCTTCAGCAATTTTAGGTTTGAAAACCGGATATTTTGTTTGAGATTCCAGCTCTAGGAAGATTGTCAATCAGGACTAAGGAGGCGTCCCTCCCTCCCCAACAGTTTGCTTCCATGACATAAGTGGTTAGTAGCAAGGTTTTATTATCAAAGATTTCCGTCTCTTAGATTGATAACCTGACAAGGTCTACGGGTCCAACACACCGAGAGGGGAAATAGCCTGCGCCCATGTACTAGTTGGGTATTTCCGAGCCCCTGCAGGTAAAAAAAAACTTTAAAAAACTTCCATATATGTATATATGTAGTAGAATAAGTTTACTGTACACTCCAGATGGAACAGAAGGTTGAAGATAAGTTTCCTTCTCACAAGTAAGTACAAATAAGAGAAAGACAGTCATAACTTCAGGCCAGATAGTGAATTTAGAAATTACTTGAGTTGAAATAAATAGACAGGCAATAGAGCCGTATATATAGATATATATCGTGAATTAAGTACATTTAAATCATACACACAGAACTTAGTAAATACACATTAGAATTTAGAGAAAAGTAACATGTGAGTAGCCAAAAAAGAAAAAGTACGTATCTTTGCGTCGATTGCAGGGGAAAACTATCGGGGTCTTGCTTTGTCATGCTCTGACTTCCTGCTATCAAGGCTGAAGGTGCCCTGACTGGAATCAGCTCTGCATTGCAACCACCTACGTTCATATTGAATGAAGCTCTGGTTGGATAGGCAGATGGTCACACATCCCAATTGAAAGAGAAAGGCAGGCCAATAAAGACTTGGAATATGACTTCAAACAATGGCACATCGAAACAAATGTAAATGATAATTTCATGGAGAAAATCGCTTTGTGCCACCATGGCCAACGTACAACCCACATCTGATGTGAAAGAGATAGGTTAAACGAATAAGCTTGGTTGACAGTGAGAGACCTATTAAGTTGGCGATTCTTTTTTGAACCTTGACAAGGAGGGAAAGACTAGTAGATGATGCACCAGCCCAGATGTGGCAACAATACTCCATGCATGGGCGGATGGTGGCTTTGTAGAGATACAGGATAATGTCAAGTGTGAGGAGTTTACTAGCACGGTAGAGGGAGCCAACCTTCTTTGCGGCAGCCTTGGCAATGTCTTCAATGTATTTGCTCCAATTCATGTTACCTGTGAAGGTTAGGCTGAGGAGTTTGAATGATGAACTCTCAGGTAGGGTGTTATTTGCCATGCCAATCGGTGGTTGGAGAGGTTTCTTGTAGTTATTGAAAGAAAGGAGCTTTGTCTTAGCAGCATTAAAAGTTACCAACCATTTATGACCCCAATCCACTACAGCCTGGAGGTCATTTTCTAAGGATTCAGCCATTGCCTCTGATATGATCGCGTCTGTTTTGTCAACATGGCGAGAGTAAAACGTGGTGTCGTCAGCAAATAAACCAATCTGACTCTGTCATCAGGGAGATCGTTTATGAAAATCAGGAACAATAAAGGTCCAAGGATGGATCTCTGGGGTACACCAGCATTTATGTCATGTTGCTTAGATGAACGGCCATCAAGGATAACCTGGATTTTTCTTTTGGTTAGGAAGGATCTAATTATATTAAGTAATTGCCCAGTAATATCGTATGAGCATATTTTTATGAGGAGCCCTTTATTCGATACCTTTTCAAAGGCCTTGGATATATCAAGCGCTACTGCGCTAGCTTCACCTGCCTTGTCGAGTGTATGATACATGCATTCAGAGATGGCTGTTAGGATGTGTGCAGTAGATCGTGTTTGTCTAAATCCATAATGTTAGTCAGAAAGAAGTTTAGCATTAACTAAGTTCCGTACTATCACTAGATTGATTAATGATTCAAAGATTTTAGCAAAGATCGGGAGTAGACTGATTGGGCGGTAGTTCTGAGGATCGGTTCTATTTCCAGAATTCTTGTAGACTGGTACCACAGAGGCAATTTTCCAGCTATCGGAGAAGCAAGATTCAGCTAGGCATTTATTATAGAGTTTGGAGAGGACAGTGGCCAGTTCAGCAGAGCATTTCTTTATTACTATTACAGGTATAAAATCAGGCCCACAAGCTTTGGAGGTGTCAAGGTTTTTTATGATGTCTCTGACCTGGGATGGGGTGATAACCAGGTTATCAAGTGTGGCTTCGGTCCGCAATGGGAATTTGGGGGGGGGGGGATATCTGAGTCCAAAGTTCACTACACTATTGTAGATTTTCCAGAAATAGCGAGTACCTAGTTTCTGTGACTGAATGCGTTTTTTTGTTAACTCATTATACCTTCACTTTGCTTCGGCCTTGCAATTATTTCTTGACTCTATAAATTTATGTCTATTAGTAGCTGACTCATGGCGGCCGAATTTACGGAATGCTTGTCACCTCTTAGCAATGGCTGCTGCACATTCCGAGATGAACCATTGGGGAGAGTGGGGCTTGCTAAAGAATTTCCACATGGGGACATAGGCTTCAATGCCTGCTTTGACCCATTCATTTAATTCATTTGCACACTGGTCGGCAGGGAGTGAGAAAGTATCCCTCCATGGGGTGTCGCTGATGTGATCTCTGATTGACTCAAAATCAGCCTGCTCGGAGTATCTCGTTGTTTTGAGCAACGGTTCATCAGCATTTGGACGACTTTTTAGGGTGATATGTATCATTAGCACAATGTGATCAGCATTCCCGAGTGGGCTATGAGCTTTCGTCACACAAGCCTCGGGCATTGAGGTCAAGAAAAGGTCTAGAAATGCGGCTTGCTGGTCTATTCGATCAGGGATGCGGGTCGGAAAATCGACAAACAGCAGCTTTGTATATCATTTGTATAATTACTGAGAAGCAAGCCATTAAAAAATATAATATAAAACTAATATTTTTCTATGCATTCATTTTAACTATTGAATATTTGCATTCAGTGGATGCATTTTCTTGCATTATAAATGAACGACATTTGCGTATTGGTATTGAAGTGAACAATAGTAGCAGACAAGACATTACAAAGTTTATGAATGAACACTAAATATATTGATATAAAAATACAAGATGGGATTTTAAATTAATTCAGGATTAGGAAATTTCAATGGATATTTTCATTTACTGTTGCGTTAGGGCAATGGATGAGTAAGTGAATGGCGTATCTTAGTTGTTGAATGGTGAAATGTTGTTAGGTGACTATTTTTATCCCAGCCCGAGCAACCTTCTTTTTTTTATCACTTAGTTTTTTGAATGTGAACGATTTTAATTAGATTTTATTGATGTTTGGTATTAGAAACATTTTTATCATTACTCTTTTTATGATCCAATTATTCACTTCCATTTGTTATGTATAAGTATTTCAAAATATAAATTGACATATTGCAATATTTATGCTAATCTTACAAAGAAACAATAATATACAACTTATTTCATTAAATTGTTTGAAAGCTTTCAAATTTGTATAATTTCATCTGTAAAACTTGTGATGCCTCTGATTTTGGCTTTTCAAAATATTCACATTCAACTTTATCAGATTCCTCGCAACATTGTACTCTAGAAATGTTGTTTGATCTTTGTATAAGATTTTGTTTTCAATTGCATCCCTGGGCAGACAGAAACACCACATTTATAGTATATCAATTTCAATAAAATGAACATGTTTGTTTTTCAACTGAGTTTCTTGAGAAAATTCAACGAAACATTTTTGTTGATCCTTAATTTATTTAAAATTTCAGATTACCACTTGAGATAATGAAGAATAAGATAAAAAAGAACCTTCAAAATCTGGAACTTGCAAATTTGGTTACGAGAAAGAATAAATACCAGGATGTCATCAATTCCATTGCACAGGTACAGTTTGCATTTGACATATCAATTTGATAAAAGGATTCTTTTTATTGGGAAAATTCATTTGTGTATTTTTTCCCGCTTTTTTGTTATTGCTGACTTAAAATGCTTTTTAGAGAAAAAGAATCTCTTTTTGCAAAACTATCAACAATTTAGAGTACGTTCATTTTATAAATTTTAATTTAATTCCAGTTTCCTTCCATCAATTTCCTAGTTTTTGCCAATTCTGTTTTTTTTTTGTCATAAAAACGAGTCATGCATTCAATAACTCATAAAATTATTTTATATTTTTAAAATAAAAATGTAATGTTATGAAATAACAGCTCATCCATTGATTGTCATTTGGAGGGGAGGGTCTCTTTTAACTACCTTTTTTCCTGTAAAGGAGGAAAGAAAATGTAATGGAAGGAAGCACCATTTGATGTTTTCTTTTCTTATGTTTCTAAATCATATATTTTATCAATTTTATGCATATATACATATATATTTTTACTCCAACATTTTGTAGGACATTCGTAATCAACGACGTTACAGAAATTCCAGACGCCAAGAACTCATTCGGTTACGTGGAGCTGTGACAAGTCTACATAACAAAAGAGCTTTTTATGAAGAACAAATTGACTACTACAGTCTTTATGTGAAGACGTGTCTTGATAATATGGCACACAAAGAAAAGTAAGTATAACTTTCAGAAAAGACGACTGTCACTTCCATCACTCTGCGAGTGTCAGTAAGATGTGGAATAGGAACATTTCACTAAACTTTTACTCTTGCAACATGTTTTACAGCATTTCATAAATATTTTGTACTTACTAAATCTGCCTCAATTTAGAAAGAAAATTAGTTTTATTCTTCCTATCATAATTCCTTTGCAATGCATGCAGCATCTTGTGTTGAATGTTTAACATTTTATGTATTTGTCTATTTAAATGCAAATCATTCATTTTTCAAAATTGATTTACTGTCCACACACAAAAAAATGTAAACAAGAATATCAGCTAGTCATGAGACAACCTCACAATATAAGGATGGGTCAAAGTTTTATCTAGGCCTTACTTCTCCATATTGTATTCCCAAAGTTATGCTATGGAAACTTGGTAGTTCAAAAACTATTTATATGATCAGGTTTACATTTTACATGGTGGTTACTGTAATAAAAAAGCATCAGATCCAGTCTCTACAATGAACAGAACTAAAGTTATTGCGAAAAGTGATTTGCACCTTTTTCGTGACCTTGACCATTGACTTAGATATCCCCAAATTTAATCAGTTCTAAGTTAGACCATGATCGATATTTTGACCAAATTTGGTGACAATTGGTCAAACGATGTGGACACTAGGCTATACGCAAACTCGACCGACAGGGATAAATATTGTTTTTTAAGTTATAGTAATCTTTTATCCTATTTTATAACTATCATTCTGTCTTAACCAAGGTGATCCTTAATACAGGCCTAGCAAATATGCGACTGGGGTCCATGACTGGGGGCAGACATGTGAAGACCAAAATTACTACTAAATAATAATTACTAAGAAAAGTTTTAGTAAGAAATTTCTTAGTGATGTCCAGTAATTAGCAACTATACATATTATTAGGAAGTTGCTTACAATAATTGATTTATTTCCATCAAATCAAATGTAAAAGGTACAAAAATATAAAAGAACCAAATCGACAAAAAAATCACTTTTTTCACCATGAATTCGGCACATTTTAGATATTTAAAAAATCATGAGTCAATTTGTTGATATTGACTGCTTGATTACAGAAAATATAATGACATAATACAATCAGAAAGCAAATTAAACATTTTACAAAATCAAATACTTTATGAACAAAATAATGTTCAGAGGAACAATTTTGATAATTTTTACAAAATTTGTTATGTTTGTTATATATACAATTTGGTTTTACAGAAGTAGAAGAAAATACCTATTTCATGATACTATAATGCATATTATACACAGTCTTAATAATAAAATAAAAAGTTGCATGTTTGCCGGGCATGTATTATGGATCACCTTGAACATGGAACATTTCAGCTTTGTGATTCATGCTTTTGGGATGTCTTTGATTCAACCAGATGAGAGATGTCTCTATTTTTTAATGAATTTCCAAAATATGGATGTTCTATTTTCTAAATCCATCATCTGCTTTGATGTTTGGGTTGTATTTGACGTCAATGTCTTTTTGGTTGTAAGTAATTTTTTGAACAGAAACAATATCAAATATCTTTGTTTTGAGTAAATTCATTTCACTCTTTTAAATAGTTAAAATTTTCTCTAATTAAAAGTCGATTATAAATTAGCATTTAAGTAAATACATTAAAGTGTTGGGAGTAAAACAATTCTTTTATTTGCTTCATTAGCAAATTTGGATTTATATTTTATCTAAATTTGATTAACTTAAAAAATAATTATAGTTTTTAATTTTTAAGCCATACCTTATTTGATTATAACTGTAGCCATCTTCATAAAATATAGTTTTCAGTTTTTCATCTCAACAGTTGTAAAACACACCAGTTTATGTGTGCAAATTATTACCTATAAATCCCATCCCAAAAGATCTTTCACTTTAAAAGATCTTTAAAACTTGTGCTGATTTATCAAAGTTCAACATTGTTTCAGTCTTGCAATAATCATCTCTGTATTTTCGAATAAGAAAAATGGCAAAAATTTTTAAGGCATTTTTCTTAATTAAAATTAATTCATTATTTAATTTAAAATAATTATAAAAATAAGGTTTTTTAAAGTGCTTTGTTTTTTTTTGTTTTTTTTTTTCAGTCGAAAATCCCGCTCTTTTGGCTTGTTCCGTAAAGATGATCAGCAAATAACGATTAAGTACAGCGCGGCTCAGCTTCATGAAAAAGGAGTTATTTTGGAGATAGAAGATTTACCTACGAACCAGTATGTTTATTTTGTTATTTTATTACCCGTTTCTCTTAAAAAGAAATTAAAAAAAAAAAAAAAATTTAATACATTTTTTTTCTCATGAAAACAATTTAAAAACATTCCATAAAAATACATTTTGCTAGAAATATTTTTCTTATAACATTAAATTGTCTATTAATGTTGACATTTTCACTGTGTAGGGATTTGTCTTTTTAAAAATGTTCTCTTTAATAATTGTTTTAAAAATATTCAAGTAATCCAAGAAAACCTAAAAAAAACCTAAACTTTCAAAAACGTTAAAAGAATCTTGTAACGAGTATGTAACATATATATAAAAAGTATTGCAAATAAATTTTTGTTAACTGTAAACTATTCTGTTATGGCACCTATAATTAATTGTAAGCTGTTAAACTTAGCAATTAAACTGTAAATGATGAAAACAATTTTTCCTAGAAAGATTACTCACCTTTCATCATTTATTCGATTTGAAAGATTTTGATTTTAGACAACTGCATTTCCCTGGATCCATAAATTATAGGATTTTTTTTTTCTACTGCTGATTTTTTCTGCATGTAACACTACATGTTTTTTTATCTTGCCGGAATTCTTGTCTGTTGGTTAACGAGTTCTCGTCTTTTTAACTAACTTTTCTGTGTTCCATTTCATTCATCATCCGGTTTTGGTATTTAAGTGTCCTGGACCCTGAAGTGGGCAACACCAGAAAACGTCTCACGCCTGCTCTCCATGTGGTCTGATCCATAGGGTTGATACCAATCATGTTGCAAGCAGTCAAGTCACTTCATCTGGTGCAACCAGATCAGGTTGTCTGAAGCTACCAGCTTCCTGACCAAAAATGCACCTAACATTCAAGTTTTTTTGTTTTTCTTTCTCTTTGCAAAACTCAATCATGCTCTGTAGGTACGTGCAAAATCAATGGCTGATCTCCAAAATGTAAAAACATTTTGATCCCTCCCTTCACTTAAAAATTCACCAAAATTCAGGAAATCAACCAATTTTAATGAAATTTTCAGTATTTATTAATCAACGATCACGGAATATAATGAACCCATTATTTTTTTTTTTAAACCTTAGTGTAAATGTATTATTTTTTGAAAACAAAATACACCTTTACTAAAGTTATATTTTTAAGTGTTAATAAAAAAAACTCATGAATTTTTAATTGTTTAATGAAAATAAAACACTGTAGATGTTAACAATTAAAGATTTAAAAAAAAAAATTTCTTATATATTACGAAAAAAGCCCCTAAATTCTGTGTTAATGAAATCACTATAACTCGAAGAAAAATGAATTTCTTGAATTAGCGACATTATCATTGAATAAAGAATTGTTTAATCAATATTTTCACCAAAAAAATATAATCGCAAAAAAATATTTTATGTGATTTTAATGATAAGAGTTTCTGGGAAAATTTTAAACGTGATATTATTATATTTCCTCTTCGCACATGAAGGTGTCATCATCGTAAGAAATTTTTTATAATCTTGAAAATAAACAAAAAATTGAATAAATTGAGAATCAGGGTCATAACGAAAAAAGAATTAAAAAAATGGGATAATTTCTACCAACGATTGACTTGGAGAGGTATGGATGCCCAGTTCTGCAATAAACAGGCAGGATTAGCCCTCCAACTACCGTCCTCCAAATTTTATTTTTAGAGATTCAACGATTTTGTTAATTTTACAATTCATCGTCAATTATTTGAAAAAATAAAACCTAAGTTTGTATTTGTTTTTGTAATTTTTTTTCATTAATAAATATTATTTAAAAAGTTAAAACAACTATTAATAAATAAATAGAATTCATATTTGAAAGAAAATGATTATTTATTAAATAGTCATTTTCTGTCAAAATTGAATTCTATTTATTTATTAATAAATAATTGTTTTAACCTTTTTTTCACTGAATAAATTGTCAGTGTAGTCATTGACTTTACTTTTCACTTTTAAAATGAAAAAAATACACTTCTAGTTGTATTTTAAAAGAATTAATGTAATTTATCGTTATGACACATGTAAGAATAACTAAAAATATTGATAAAATTGATGCAGTTCATAACGTAAAAATAATTTTTAACATTTAAAAAAAGTTTTATTTCAAATTCTAAGGAAAAACATTGGTAAACTAATTGCTGAAGTTTTTAATCATGTAAAAAAAGAATTCATAAGAAAAAAATGTTTTTAACATGTTACAATAGTTTTATTGGTCCCCTGATTTATAAAATCGGGAGACCTATGTTTTGAGGCATTTCTGTCCGTCCAGATTTTTCTCCGCAACCATCCATTGAATTTCTCTGAAATTTTGCATTTTTCTTTTAGCCGTTGTGATAACATTTTTTATTATAATTTTTTTTTCATACGTTTTTTTTCCTTTTAGAGATTAAGTCTAGGCTTCTATCTTTAAAACACAATTAAAGTTTACACTAAAACTAATTAAAAATTAATTATAAGCGCTTTTTAATAATCATAGTCCGTACAAGACACAGCCATTTTTGCACATACTTAATGTTCTGCAAAGAAAAAACAAAAACAATTCCCCCCCCCCCCCCCCACACACACACACACACCGAGTTTGCCATGATGCTCAAGGGCGGGATCCTGGTGGCTGAGCAGTTCATAACCTGGGAAAGTAGTTGATATGTACACTGCAACACTGCACTTTGGCCTTTACCTGGGCTAGACGGGCGGTTGGAGAGGCCCTATCCAATCAAACGGTGGTCACGTCAAGCCCCACCATATAAAACCCACACTAATCTACTCACAACAATTAACATTTGTATTCTAACCCCCACTAACAACCCCAAAATATGGTAGAAAACGGTGGCTGAAGGTCAATTGGTTATGACAAATAAAGCATTGACATGGCTGTGACATCCCTGACATTTTTCTTTAAAAACCTAAAAAGCAAAATCAAAGGAAAACAGGTGCTTAGTGCTTCACCTAAACCAAGTATATCATCTCTGTATCTCTGGTGTCAGGGTGAATGGGTTACCCCCCTGCCACTTCCCACATAGGGCTCCAAGGCAGGTGGGGAGCAAGTGTGATGAAAAAAAAACACATCTGTAATTTTCCCCCAAAAACCCTTAAAAGATACCACTCTGATGGCTCAGGACGAAAAAAATATCCCCCCCCCCCCCCCCAAAAAAAAAACCGGACTCCCCACGAATTTCCCAAGATTTCTAGTAATAGAACTATTTGAAAGCAACAAATATGAGTGAATTATCATCATTCGTAATCGAAAAAATACTTATCAGCAAGAGTAATCCAAAGTCAATTAAAAAAACTAAGAAACGAAAATCTTGTTGAAGAAAAGGACAATAAAGGCACCCAAACCCCATTAAAAATGGGGAGTTTCTACAACCATGCGAAGATTTTCCACATGAAAAGCTAAATACCTCTAAAGGAGTCATAAGGAACCAAGAATCATCCTTGGCAACTCTGAAAGAAATAAGAATGGCATTAAAAAAAAACAAAGCGTAATTAACCACACACGCATAACCATCAAAAGAAATGGTCAGACCATACCAACTTATACTTATATACTGACCTTTGACACACCTACAATTCTCAAAGAAGTAAAAATTGGCTACCCAATTGAAAAGGTAGAACAATATATCCCTACACCCCTAAGATGCCACAAATGACAAAAATATGGGCACCATAGGGAAATATGAAGAGGAATTAAAATATGTGCGAAATGTGGTGAAAAGACACCCAACCTCACAGAAGATGAATGCCATAACAATGAAAAATGTCCAAATTGTAATGAAGGCCACCACGCCTACTCTAAAACCTGCAAAATCTACCAAAAGGAAAGAGAAATTACTCCTACCCAGAAGCACGAAAGATTGTTGACACATATTTAAAAAATAAAAAAAGCACTTATGCAGAAGCACCCCAAAGATTCAACAAAATGAAATCAACCTACCCGATTTAGTGAAAGAACTAAGATTTCTACTAAAGATATTAAAAGAAAACTTAGTCAGCCTGACAACTAGATCCGACATGGAATCAGACCAAAAGAAAAATCCCCAATCCCAAGTCGCCAAGGCTAAAGATGCTACAAGCCAAAAAAAAATCTCAACCCAAACAACCTCCAAAAGCGAAATCTCCTTTGAAGAAACAATACAACAAACCAAAACAGAAATGGTGCTGATTGAGAGTGAAACCAAATTTGAACTGGTGGAAACTGAAAACCAGGAAAGAAGTTCAAGACAGAAACTCAAAAAGCCCTAACAAAATCAAATCAAAAAGCCTAGAATCTGAAAAATCACGACAACAATCCCAATCTAGGCACAAACTAGAAATAAAAACCTCAAATGATGAACCAGGAAAAAAAAAAAACCAAACTACAAACTCATCAGAGATGGAGATAGAAGAAAGTCCTAAAAATCTTGAAAACTTCAAATAAGTTTTGCAGATGACACAACTAAACCCAAAAAGCATGGCCACTAAAATAATTGAATGGAACATCAGAGGAGTAAGAGCCAACTATTGCTCATTACAAACCACTGTTCGACAAACATATGCCTTCAAGAAACCCAACCCAACTCAAAGAAAACAAGACGATCAACATTAAAAATTCTTCTTCAGGTATCAGGTCTGTTTTCAGACATCGATGATCATGGCTCTGCATCTCGTCTTTCTGATGAGATCTAGAGTCGTGATTCCAGTGACCTTGTTGAGGCCATCTATGAACTTGGTACGCTGTCTTCCTCTACTCTTTTTGCCGTCGATTTTTCCTAACATCAAGCTTTTCTTCAAGCCGTCCGTCCGCATTATATGGCTGATGAACTTCAACTGTCTGGCGTGGACAGTATTGAGAAGTGATCTGTTGTAGTCAGCCTTATGCATGACTTCTTCATTTTTCTTTCTTCCTGTCTATGAGATTCATAGTTTTTTTTAGAAACCATATCTCAGCTGCTTCTAAACGACTTTCAGCCACTTTCAATAATGTTCAACATTCGCAACCGTAAAGTAGGATTGACCATGTGTACGCCTTCAAGATTCTGATTTTTGAGTTCATTTTTATGTTTCTGTTTTGAAAGATGCCCTCCAAGCTATGGAAAATGGATTTTGCGATTCGTTTCTTGATTTCCACATCACTTTTACCATTCGACGTAATATTACAATCCAAGTAGTTGAATGGATCTACTTGTCTGATGGTCTCGTCGTTGCATTTGATGTTGCATTTTAATACTTCAGCCATTTTTGGAGATAACCATGCATTCTGTTTTCTTAGCATTCAGTTGCAGCCGTTTTGTCTCACTTTCTTCCTTTACTGTTGTCAGTATTTGTTGTAATTTGTCTTCGAAGTCTGCGATGAGGACATTGTCATTTTACGCAAAATTGCTGGCGAAGAAGGTGTTAGTATAGGCGGACGTAACATCAACAATTTAAGATATGCAACCATATCCCTAAGAAACCAGGTATAACATACTGTGAACGACACCGTACAAACAGCGTAATCAGTCTCAACTAAAGTACTTCTGTGTGTGCTCATGAATAGAATGAAGAACAAGATTCTGCTAGAAATATCCGAAGTACAATTTGGTTTCATGGCCGATAAAAGGTACACAAAATGCAATTTTCGTCTTGAAAACCCTGATAGAAAAATCCATAGAGGTGCAGAAAGATCTATACTTATGCTTCATAGACTACTCAAAGGCGTTCGACAAGGTACGACACATTTTGACTCGACTTAACATCGACGGAAAAGACCTTAATGTCCTCAGAAATCTTTATTGAGAGCAGAAAGCAGACATCAAGGTTGACAATGATTGTAAATGATTTTGCTGTAAATATTGAAGAGGTCAGCCAAGAAAACACAGTCCTGTCTCACTCCTCTCTGGATTGGTCTGAAGCCGCTACAATCATTGTCAACCTTGATGTCCGCTTTCTGCTCTCAATAAAGATTTTTGCCGCACATCCACCTGATCATGGCACAGTCATTACACTGAAGCCATTGCAAGTCAAGCATTTGTGACCCACGTCTGACTGTCATGAAAGATGGCAGAACAAACACAGGCCAAAAAGACCTTGCCCCGAATCCTGAAAGAAATGTGCCTAGATGTAAGGCCAATAAAAAAGGTCATATTTCTACAATTCTTTACTACTTATCTACAATGTGTAATAATGGAGATTATGTATCTGTCTGTCTGAAGCTGAAACTATATTATTAGTTTTGATCGCTCTCTTTTTATATCTACTTATCAGCTCTTATATATACCCATTCCAAAACTTCCCCAAACATCACGTGTTTTTCAAATTTACATAATTCATTTGTTTTAAAGCTTCTAATAAATTAATATTCACAAATATACACTCATGATTGTTTTGTTTTTTCAAATTCCCAGATGTATTTAAAATATTTTCCTCAATAATAATAATCTTAATATTAATTATAAATATAATTAATTGAAGACATCGTTTTTTTTTTTTAAATCTATATAATTGTTATGTAATTAAATTAGATTGTAATGGAATATGATAGAACAGCCGGTGTCAAATCCAACATTTAGTTGCCCACCCTCTGATTATTAAGTATAACGTTCTATTTCGAATGTACAGAAAGTTCTATTTCAAGAGAGAGAGAGAGAGAGAGAGAGAGAGAGAGATGGACACAAGACAGGGGCGCGTTATTTGATTAATAACATGTAAACAACATATTCTGAGATTTATAGTACGAGTCGCTCAAAAATGATATATTTACTTTGATTTTTTTTATTAGAATGGTTTTTTTTTTTATTAGAAATTGTTTTTAAAGCACAAATTTATTGAATCAAATTGTTTAATTTGAAAAATAATTGATTAAAAATTACTATTTTTTTTGTAAAAAAAAAAAACCACATTTTACTGAGCAATTAAATAACTGAATTTAGAATCATGTTCACTGTATTTGATTTTTTTAATTGTTGATTTTATTTTAGGTACACCTTTCTTTTTTTTTCGCCTTGAAAAACTTTAAATATTATTTTTTTACGACCTTAAGTGAGTTTAGGATTAACATATTATTGTCACTCGAGGCCCATTTTGGTAGACGTATACGACACAGTGCCAAAGGGGGGGTCAATTTATGTTAGTTGCATAGCGAACTGAACCCCCTCTATAATAAATCTAAACTGGTAAGTTTAAACAAATTTTTCTTTTGATAATCTTAATTTTTGTTGCTTAATCGATAGTAATCCGGAAAAAAATTGTATAAAGATTTTAGACTAGAGGGTGGGTCATCAATATGTCCGCCAAATATAAATTTTGTTACGCCATCTTCTGAAACAATAAAACAACTTCCAGTTAACAACTTTCTTCTATTTATGCGACCGGAGGGATCATAAATTTGCTAGTAACATAAATAGATAAACCACATTTTTTAATCTAAAATTCATCAAACGATTTTATATTCTATTTTACACTTATTTTTTCTCTAGGTTTAAAAATGTCCTCTTTGAAATGGCTACAACTGATCGCACAGGTGTGTTTGAGGTGAACGCTAAGTTTTTAGGTGTTCATATGGAAAAGGTTGAGCTTGTTTTCCAGGTGAGTTGTTTTCCTTTTCTTTTATATTGTACCAATTTATTTATTATTAGCGTTGTCTGGGAAAGTAGATTAACTCGAGAAATTCGTGGTCGCAACTATTGAATTATAGTTGTCCGGTGCAAACGCAGCCACCACGATATTAATTTAAAATAGCGGAAAAGTAAAAAACAAACTTTAACCCTTAAATGCTTTATTTTTTATATCGGTTTGACATTGAAGATACTGATTACCTATTTAGCGGGTGTGCTGATGCAACATCATACTTGCTAACAGGCACGTTGCAGATGTGAAACAAGTTGCAGTTTGACACATTTTCTTTGAATAATATATTAAATAAGCATTTTGTTGGAATGTGTCATATTTGAAACAAAAAGAATTTAAGGGTTAAGTATGTCATTTGCAAATAGCATAACTCTTCTTTGTAATTGGCCCAAAAACTACTTTTGGTGCTTATTTATATTGACTCAAGTAAGATATAGCAGTTCAAAATAAAATAACAGGAAAACTTGTGAATATACTTATCAGTGAAAAATATTAGTGCACATCAAAAATTATGGAAAATTATCAAGTAGAATAAAAAATAAAATTAATTGACTATTTGAAGTCCACAAACTCCGAACGACATCCGTACCAAGCTTGTTGTAGAAGATTATCTCCCTTCTTCTAATATGAAGACGACATGCTGCTCGGAGTTTGTGGACTCTGCATAGTAAATTAGTTTTATTTTTTATTAAAATTCTACTCGCTTGCTTTTCGTAATTTTTGGTGATTTTTCACTGATACGTAAGTATATCCATAAGTTTTCTTGTTTTATTTTTAACTGTTGTATTTCAATTGATAAATAAGTACTTTACTTTTTAGTAAAAAATCATTTTGGAATAATTGTTCATAATTTATGTAAAGAAAAATTAACATCTAATGTAAATTTAAGTAAAATTTAATTTCATAAAACTTGAGAGGAGTTAATTAATGTTTGTTTCCCTAATGCTTTTTTGCCTCCATATTTTAATCACTCAGCAGAATACATGTTAAAATAGCTCTTATTTTGTTAGAAATCTGACATGTCACTTCTATTTCGATAAACGACACAACTTTGTAAATAGAGATTATAAATTTATCTTTTAAATAAAATTTGTAAAAGTGTTTTATTTTGTGCGATGGAAAGCATGTGAAGAGGGAGGGGAAATACTCACTGACTTGTTTACTTTGCTGCAGGGTGTGCCTGTTTTGGATGGGGGCTTTGTTTGTAATGTCCAATGTAACAAAAGAACAAAATGGCTGATTTGTATAGGAATTTACTGAAATACTTTATGGTAGAATTTAATTTTGGAATGAAATTAATGTGGGTTGCGAGCACTTAGAACACAAATTTTCTATCCATGATTTAATAAATATGCGTAATTAGAACTTTGTGTAATAATAACGAATAGTTAATTACTGAGATGTCATTTTGTAAATCAATGTGTGACTTTCACCATTTCTGTGATCTTGACGTAGATATCAGCAAATGAAATCAGTTCTAAGTTAGACCATGACTGATATTTTGACTAAATTTGATGAAGATTAACTAAGCAATGTGGATGCTACACCGTACACAAACTAACAAAAATAGTGACAAACTCAACCGAAAACATAACCTCCTTGCTGGAGGTAATAAGAAGTTAAGACTTACACAAGAAAAGTCGACTGACATACTGAACCTGTTATGTATACGCTTGGATGCATCTGAAAATAAGAGTTTACTAAATCTGCGTAGTTAACAGTGAAAATTATATTTTCAAATTAAGTGTGACAAAGCAAGTAATGTCATTTTACCGCTTTCGTGTTAATTGATTGACGCGTATTAAAGACTTAACGAAACGGGTGCCAATATCATCTATGGAAGAAATTGTAAACAGAATGCATTTTTTATTTGTGGGCCAAAAAAATAAATAAAAAAGAAACAAAAAAAAAATGAAGACGGAACGGCGTTCGGAAGAAAACAAATTACCTAATTAAAGTTTATAGCTTAATCAAAGAAAGAAAAACGTTATTCTTTACAGCCCAATTGACAGGTAAGATCACAATACCAACCTAATAGTTAACACTCTGCTGACCACTTGGCTTTGAAAGTTAGGAAATATATTGTGCGGAAATAGCATAATTATGCCTAGAGAGACACAGTAAGTGTAAAAGAAAGTCTTTTGAATAACAATCAAAACGCTCCAAATGAAGAAAGTTTAGATTGAGAGAACATTCTGTATTTAGTTGGAAAATGTAAAGTAGCTAACAGACGATAGTAAGAGTAAAATAAATGAAATAACTGTGACGAGATAGTTATCCTATGAAGAAAATCTCCCACTGTAAGTGGATGGCAGTCATAGTAGATCTGTGTGAAAATACCTCCGGCCTCCTGTTAGAAGGGGGTAAAGTTATTGGAAGCCATGCATATTTTCAATAAACATGCATAAAAAATTGGCCTAAATGGCAGCTGAAGCAGATTTGCATACAGTTTTTAGGTTAGAAAGCTATAATCCCCAATGCAATAGAGGAAGAAAAATTCCGTTAAAGATAACTGAGTGATGTGGTTTTGAAAATGTAAATTTTCTCCACCTTTTTTCCTCAATGAAATTTAACAAAATTAATGATCAATTTGAAACAAATCTTTCAAGAAAATTTCTTTTCTCAATTTGTTGTACTGTTGTTAGACTTTGTTGCATGTTTAAATGCCTTTCATTCTATACGTTCGTAAATCTAGTTTCATTGTACAATAAAATGAATAATCCGATTTCAATTTTTGTAATTCTCTTAAATTATTAATGAAACTTGAAGATAGCTTATTTACATTTGTAAACATATTAACTTTCTAGAACATCATTTCCCATGTTTTGTTTTTGTTTAAATTCCTTTTTTTCTTGTCTTTTTGTAGGATTTACTTCAGTTACAGTATGATGGTGTGGCTGTAATGAAAATGTTTAACCGGGCAAAAGTTAATGTCAACTTGCTCATTTTTTTGTTGAATCGTAAATTTTATGGCAGGTAAAAGTCACTTAGGACCTTCCTCTCCCTCCTATTTGCCTTATATGAAACTGACCACACACACACACACACACACACACACACACACACATACCTGACAGCAAAATATTACCCCCACTTATTACCCAAATATTCATATATTTTATCCTTCATCTAGTGTAAATATACTCACATGTACTTTTCTTCTCTCTCCCCGCTCTCTCCTATCTCTCCCCTCTCTCTCCTATCTCTCCTCTCTCTCTCCTCTCTCTCTCCTCTCTCTCTCCTCTCTCTCCCCTCTCTCTCCTCTCTCTCCCCCCTCTCTCTCCTCTTTCTTCTCTCTCTCTCTCTCCTCTTTCTTCTCTCTCTTTCCTTTTGAACCAAGCATCCATCTTTCGAATGAAAGTTTTTTTTGTTAAACTTGCTTTGGAAATTTACCCTAAGCAGATATTTTGTATTCTTGCCTAAAACATATATATGACTCTCACAATCAAAGGATGCATTTGTTTTACTCCGACCAAAGGAAAAGAAAAAAAAATTTTATAACAATTTCTACTCATGTACTAAGAAGCCACTTATGCCATAAAAGTGTTTTGAACTTAATACTTACTCCATTTGTTCTTTATTTACATTTTCAGTTTGAGCTCTTTTTTGGCTTATGGCTCCTAATTTTTACATACACTGTTGAAATATCAGTTGTTTTTTAAAAAAAAAGTGCCAAATCTTATTTAAAAGATTTATATGTATTTGCTATAAAAGTTTTACACTTTACCGTATGTATAATTTTGAATGTAAGTCTAATTCAAATTTTGTTTTCCAATATATTTATTGAATAATGACATAATATATGAGTTTCTAGAAACATCTTTTTTTTTTAAAATAAATCAGCTGATAATTTATATTTCTTGAATATTTAAAAATATTGTTTTACTTTATGTGATGTGTGTGTAAATGCACATGCATATATAAACACTACATATTCGAGCAAAGCTTAAGACGATGCATTTTTACCCAATAAACGATGAAACAAAGACATTTAGTAGCTTAATTTTATATATATTCTTTAGATAGACAATGTAATAACCATCTAAAAAAAAAAAGCCTACCCTCTCGGATAAATCATTCTAAATCATAAAATATTTTGTATATGAAAGAATGATTTATCTTTTACTCTTTTAAAGTATTTTTTTCTCTCCCAGTTTGTATGTAGCAGCAGAGAAATGTCAGTTTGGAAAGCCTAGAAGGCATTCATATACTCAGAATTGTGCTACTGCCAAGCGAGGAGGAGGGGCATTGAAATAACTATATATATATAGGACCAAGACAACAATAGGGACCCCAGTTCAGTAACAAAACAAGCGGGACATCTTTTGGAAGCACCGGCGTGTTGACCTCGCAATACACATGGTCGTTATTTACAAAACAACTCGGGTTTTTTTTTCTTTTAACATGTATACGCTTTTTTAAAAATCGGCTGACTTGTAATCTGTCGTTTTGCAATAAACAAAACAATTTATCATTTTTTTTTGTTTTACTTTTATTTACTAAATAAAAAACAAATTTTAAACGCAATTCTATATTTCGTGTTGTGTATTTTAAGAAAAAGTGGATACTTTTTTTTCTTTTCGTAGGGAGGCGAGTAACTAGCGAAGTTTTATTTATTTGTTTATAATTGTTGCTTACAGAAAAAAAGGAAAAAACTTCATAAATTTTAAATTGCTTCCGTTTGGAAACTGATTTTTGAAGTCTAACTTCGCCCTCGTGGGGAGGCAAAACGAAAGATTACAAGTCAGCCGATTTTTAAAAAAGCGTATATATTTCATTTATTTATTAAAATAACTTGCGTAATCTTCCGTTTTGCCTCCTCGGGCTAGGAGCAAAGTGTAGTATGGAAAAATCCTTCTAAACTGAGGTAAAATCCAGAGTGCTCCTTTTTATGTCTTAAAACAAAACCGTAAATATTTTATTTGTTTATTTAGTAAATAAAAGGAAAAAAGAAAATGGACCCTACATTTTTAAAAATACATACCCCTCCCCCCCCCCCCCAAAAAAAATATTAACATGTTAAAAGAAAAAAATCACTGACCGCAGATAGGAATGATGAAGTGTAGTATCAAAATAGATACTACACTTTTGCCTCCCCATGAGGGCGAAGTTAGACTTCAAAAATCAGTTTCCAAACGGAAGCAATTTAAAATTTATGAAGTTTTTTTCCTTTTTTTTTTTCTGTAAGCAACAATTATAAACAAATAAATAAAACTTCGCTAGTTACTCGCCTCCCTACGAAAAGAAAAAAAAGTATCCACTTTTTCTTAAAATACACAACACGAAATATAGAATTGCGTTTAAAATTTGTTTTTTATTTAGTAAATAAAAGTAAAACAAAAAAAAATGATAAATTGTTTTGTTTATTGCAAAACGACAGATTACAAGTCAGCCGATTTTTAAAAAAGCGTATACATGTTAAAAGAAAAAAAAACCCGAGTTGTTTTGTAAATAACGACCACGTGTATTGCGAGGTCAATCGGAAATCGCCGGTGCTTCCGAAAGATGTCCCGCTTGTTTTGTTACTGAACTGGGGTCCCTATTGTTATCTTGCTCCTATATATATATATGCACACACATATATAAATATACAACATATACTTACAACTGCATATGCACCAATACCTTTATAAATTCTATAACCCTGTCACATACATAAATTATCGTGGATGTTTTTGTTAACTATTTCTATAATCTTAGCTCAAAATTTCAGTTGCACAGAAAATATTATTCACTTAAAAATGAAACATCTCACAAATATTTGAATATACTTAATTTATTCAATTTGGGGGAGCGGCTGATAGTGGGGAGGCTTTTGTTATGCATTTAAGAACCCCTGTTAAATGGCTTAATCATTAAATCGTGAATGAAAAGGAAATCTTGTCTGATTTTTAAAACTAATCATTTACAGTTTTACTTTCTAATTTTGTTTTTGCTGTTTTCAGATAAAAATGTAATTTTTATTGCTATTTTTTTTTTAATTTGATTATTTTTAGTTTTTATTCACATTTTTTTTTGTTTTATAACAAAATAGTGTCAATCTTTCACTGCTGATATCAAGGGGTTTGTTTTTAACCAGATTTTCTTTTCTTTTATTTATATTTTATAAAATAAGCCTCCCCTCCCCCCAAAAAAAATACAATGGCCTGTGTTTTTTTTTTCTTAGCTGCAGTTTTTTAAGCATCTAAGCAAATGTGAGACCACATAAAATTTTTTAGAAATAAGTTTTTGACCATAAAAGCTTTAAATTCATTTTGATGGCATATTAAATTTGACACTCGTGAATATAGTAATGATTTATGGCACTTGAGAACTGGAAGATAGGTGAAGATTAATAGATGGGGATTTTCCATTGATGAGTTTTCCATTGAAAAACATAAGTAACATCTTTTAAACACATTGTTGCTCTTGAAGAAAAAAACTACACATAAATATGATGAATACAGCCTAAATGTTCTTTTCTTTAGCCTTGTCTGAAATTGTTTTAGGCTCTATTTTTTCCAGTTGTTTTTGATGGATGGATATTTTTTGTGTTTTTGTTGAAGATCCAAACCACAAGAATTGCCTTTGAGACAAAATCCGGTGTCATTTATTTCAACAACATATTTTGATAAGCCAATGAATAAGCTTGAATAATTTGTAAATGTTTTTTTACTGTTGAAGTTGGTTTCAAATGATACTGATTTTCTAATGTATGTTTAAATATTGTATATAACCAAGGCATCACAACCAAACAAAAATGTCATTTTCCAAAGCCAAATCATCACTTCTGTTTATGACTCTTTTCAGAGTTTTTCCTTTTCTCTCTTCCCAAATTCCCCAAACAATAATTAACATTCTTTTTTTAGTGTTTCACATCACAAAATGGAATGTGATCACATTTATTTCATTTTATTTTAATTAAAAATCTTTTTGTTTCAGGAGTTTTGGTTTGTGATTTACATTTGAACAAAATAAATTTGCACACAAATTGTTGTCTGTTGTTTTTCTCACTTTATTGTGAAATCTGTACTTAATGAAGTACAGATTTCACAAAAGTTTTCTTTCATTAAATGTGTTTGCATTTTAATGATTTCAATCATTCCCTTATTTCCTATGTACTATGATGGCTGTTAAACTAATTATTTGCATAGAAGTACATTTTATTTGAGTCTCGGTGAAAATCTCAATTCAATGATTAACAATAGGGGTGGGACCATGGCCATCCCTACTACAGGCAAGGCAATCGTGCAACTGGGGTCTTTTACTGGGGGCCATGTGAATTTTCTTAAATATTCGATATAGAAGTTGCAAACAAAGGTAAAATTCCTCTGTGAGATTAGTTTGATGTTTTTATGTGTTTTACATACCAAATAATAAGAACCACAATGAGCTAATTGATAAATTTTACAATTATTGACAAATTCCTATAAATGAAGAGACAGGTAATTTTGAATAAACAAAGGCGAATACATATTTCAATGAAGAATTTTTATTTCAATGTTAGATTTTTTTAGAGAATTTGTACTTATGTCAAAAGATCATTACTTGTATATTGTGGTTAAAAAGAAAAAAAAGGATCCGCACCAGTTGATGATATCAAACAGAGAAACAGTTTGTTCAAATGTGATATGTATTTTACTAACCCAAAACTTAAACTGTCCTCATTTTGATTGTTTCAAACACAACATTTTGGCTATAGTCTTCATTTCACATCATAAAATAATCCAAAAATAAAGTTCAAACTAAAATTTCAGCATCTAAATCTCTAGTGAGGTCTCGTAGTCGATTAATTTAAGCAAACAAATTCACTGAAATGGAAGATGGAATTAGAAAAAATAAACAGATTCACTGAAATGGAAGATGAAATGTGATAATACAATGTCCATAGATTAAATAGAAGGTTTAATTAAAAATCTATAGGTTATCCTATAAAATGGACAGGGTTCACAGCAATGAGTTACAATAACCAGAATGTTGTGGCAAAACAAGGAGGACACTACTTACAAAAATTTCTAAGGAAAGTTCTTCACCTCAAAATCTGAAAGTAGTAATTAAAACTTCTTATTTTAATGTCTCACTAATGACTTGTTATCATCAAGAATCCACCCCAAAGAGTGTTTTTTCTTTTTGCGGTATAGAAAAGAGAAAAAGCACTCCCCGGATCCCCATGCTCCACCATAAAAGAAAAACTCAAAAACTGAAAAAATCATTTTATTCTTCAAAAAGTTTGTACACAATGGTATTGCAGAAACAGTGAGTCCTGTGTTTCTAATGATCAATTACCATTTCTAACTGATTATAAAGCACAAACAACAAACTCCTGTATTTAAAAAGAAAGTGAGTTTACCTTTTACAATAAATCAGAAAAAAAGCTTTGACATATATATTCGCACCATATCACAGAATCAACGAGTCCTTTGTTTCTAATGATCAATTATTTTTCACTGATCATAAAGCAAAACAACAAACATTTTTACTGATGAAAATTTAGAAATAAAAGCTTCAAAATCCATACTTATACCATACTGCAAAATAAACAAACAGATTAATTCAATAAGAAAACTATTTTGACTTCAACATGTATTTTACACCAGGCTCTTTAAGAAATAATTAGTTCCTCTGTTCTTACAGATCAATAATTATTTATAATTGATCAGACTGCTAAAATTTCAAGATAATTTCAAAACCTTTAGTGCTGGTTCTTTACTTGACTTGGGAGACTGAAACAAACAATAATTCTTGAAAAATATATTTGATAATATAATTCCATGCACTCTCTCTGTATTGAAATGATACATTTCAGACACCAACATGAAAATTTTTGTTAAAGAATTTCTGCAAACCTTTGATTTGACAGCATTGAACATTATGAAACAGAAAAACACCCACTGAACAGTGGTATCCAGTGGAACTTTTAAATCACCACGATCTATTTCTTTCAAAAAACTTCCATACTCATGATAATAAAAAGCAGTATCATTGAATATTTCCTCCTCTGTAAGACAATCTTTTCGGGTGATATATCCTGCTATATAAAAAAGCGACATTTTAATATCTTTGGGGATACCAGTTTCTAGGTCTGGCAGGTGATCAACTGTTTGGCACGCCAATTCATCCAACAGATATCCGCATTTTGAGCAAGTATGGCCTGGATCATGGCTATACTCTCTAACATCAACTTTCAACCGAAGAAGTAATTTTGTTTTATGAATATGGAATTTCTGAATAACATTTTGTACGGTAATAAAATAAGTACCACCAGAACCTTGTCTTAATTTACAAAATTCAGTTTCAAGATAGTCAGTGGTAAATTCTCCAAGAATGACAAAATTGAACCCACTGTCAAGTAAATGTCTGCAAACATCAATTAAACCATTACATGTATGCTCGATAGCCATACTAGTGTCTCTTGTTAAGGATTTTATTCTCTTTCCTTGCTTTCCCCTCATTTGTTTTGCCATACTTCCAAAATTTGCAAGAAATGTCAAATTTCCATCATTTCGATCTGATAATACTCTTTTCAGTGGATCATTTGTCTTGACACTTCCATAAATATCTTTTACACTCACTATTTTCCAAAATTTCAAAACTTCTTCAATGAAAGTAACAGTTTCTTTTGTATCATCATCCTGTAATAATGGATGAGTTTTCATTGCAGTTACAGTCTCATCACAAAACACTTTCAAACAGTGGGAAACTTTTTGTCTCTCAACTGGTTTTGGAAGAACCGCTACTTCTGTTAGTTTTGATAACTTAACAAATTGATTTTTTTCATGCGCAAAAAGTTGTTTCACTATTTCCCATTTTGCTGTCATTTCTTTACCATCAGAATAAAACAGCAATTCTGAACAAGCCTCAGTTATCCAGTTATTGCGAATACTTTTAAATATATGTACATAATCGAAAAGCAAGTATATACCATTTTTAGTAACCCAAGGCTTATTTTCAACAGTATCAAATTTCTTGAATAAAGCTTGATTAGTCCGATTATTGTCACAAATAACTGCAATTACATGACCTTTAGAATGATCGACTAAATCAACAACATTTCTAACATTCTGAAACAAAAATTCCGAATTTAGTTTGGCAACTGGGATCATCTTAATCAAAAACTTTGGTCCACCATGTAAACATTTGATCATAATACCCAATACAGTTTTTGCTAATGCCTCTTCAGAATCTTTGGCACCACCAAATATGGTTCCCCCTTGGTATTGTAAACTCACTTTAACATAAACTTCATCAACTAGGATGATACATTTTTTCTGTTTATCTGAAAGTTTGCTAAACACATCACCAAGAAAATTCAGATCATCTACCTTCGAAACTTTTGAGGTCATATTCACTAGTGTTTTCATGCTGGGTAATTTCTAATGATCTCGAAGTTTGTTATAAAGAGACCGAGATGTGGCAAAATATTTGAATGCTCGGACAAGTATTTCCGACTCGTAAACCTTTTTGCCAACTATTCGTGGTGACATAACTTCGATATGTTGTCTCAAAACCTGTTTCTCTTGTTCAATTTTCAAGTTACTAAGGTAATGAATTGCTTCCTCAATTTGAGACCAATGTTGAAACTTAGTTATTCTGTTTTTCAACAGGGAAGAAATGTGTGTGAGTATACTTGCATGGTAACATTCAAACGTTAAATTTTCAAAGATTTTAATCAAAAACATTGGAATACTTCCAGTAAAAAAATGACAAGACTGGATGAACTGTTGATTGTTAGATTTGTAGCAGGTAACTGCTGGTACAAAATCATGATGGTCAATATCAGCACACAAATTTGTAAAATTAGCAATTCTATCTTTATCTAAGAAATGGGCAAACTCATCATTTTGTACACTTCGCACAGAAGCGGAACTTTTTTTTGTTGTCCTTGCTTTTAGTAAAGGACTTGGTATCACACTTGATGGCAAATTATTAAATATTGATGGAGGATCTTTGGGTCGTGCTTTTCCCATAACAAATACAGTTTCATAACCAGGTGGAAAATGCCTTTCACAAACAACAGTGTCTGAGTTAGGAGTGTTAGCTCTTGGTATTACCTTTAACCATCTTTCTCTCTCATCTTGATCTTTGGGGAGACGAAACACTCTGACCTTATTTTTTTCATTATAATTGCCTTGACAGGCAGTCACACAGCACTTTTTTACCATTTTGAGAAATATTTAACAAATTATTTTAAACTAAAAAAAAAAAGTAAAAGTTATGTCGTTAATGAACAAAGCTGTTTACATGTAAATAAAACGTTTAAAACATGTGGAATATATTTCCTAAGAATATAGAAAAAATTTAAAATTAATAAAGTAAGATTTATTGACAAATTCTCAAAGACAATATTTTTTTAAAACTTAAAAAAAGTTTTGTCGTTAATGAACAAAGCTGTTTACATGTAAATAAAACGTTTAAAACATGTGGAATATATTTCCTAAGAATATAGAAAAAATGTAAAATTAATAAAGTAAGATTTATTGACAAATTCTCAAAGACAATATTTTTTTAAAACTTAAAAAAAGTTTTGTCGTTAATGAACAAAGCTGTTTACATGTAAATAAAACGTTTAAAACATGTGGAATATATTTCCTAAGAATATAGAAAAAATTTAAAATTAATAAAGTAAGATTTATTGACAAATTCTCAAAGACAATATTTTTTTAAAACTTAAAAAAAGTTTTGTCGTTAATGAACAAAGCTGTTTACATGTAAATAAAACGTTTAAAACATTAAAAATGAAATTCTTAGTTTTAACAGTATACTCACAAACTTATAATCCAAATGTAAATAATGATAAAATAACAGAACCTCAGCTGAAATAAATTTGATGAGTTAAAATCTATTTTGGGAATGAAATTTCCTTGGAGCAGTGAAAACGAAGTGCTACCAGCTAAAAGTTTATCTGGTGACTGACTGACTGGCCCCCAGTTAAACTGTCAGATGTGCGTTTGCCTGGCCTGTAGTAGGGATGGCCATGGGTGGGACGTAATGGGTGAAAATTTAAGATTCATGCGAGTAGTATTTTTTTGTGTTCATTTATACATAAATAACACTAAACAATCAAACATTTAGAAAATTTTGCAAAATTCAGAAGGTGCAGGACAAAAATAGCCGTTAGGGCTCCACGGGACTCAAAATCCATCATTTTTAACGGGACGCTAATTCTTTATGGATATAGAAAAATTAAACTTTGAAATTTTTTTCAAAAAAGTTATATGGAGGTTAATTAAGAAAATTATTAAATAGGTTAATGATGGCCGAAAGAAGTAAGAGACATACAAGGTTAAAGAAGTGATAATAGATTAAGCCAGAGGGAGAGTGGAGATCGCAGTTAAAAGTAAATACTATGGGGGTTAAAAGATGTAGAGCGAGGGCGGGTTGGGGGTTGAGTATGGTCTGAGAGAAATGTGCGAAGGGCGAGGTAAAACAAGGGGGGAATAATCGAGGCTATTAAAAGAGTGAGAAGAATTATTTAGAAGTAAAAACAGGAGGGGAAGAATAATTAGAGTGCACAGTGGAAACAGTAAGGAGTTCGATATCGAAGTGGGCAAAGGGGATAAGGAGTAGATAAGGCGAATCATCAAGTAAATAAAAGGGCTAGGGTATAATATGAATAAGGTGGGTTAGTTATCAAGTTGAGAGGGAAAGGAATGAAGTTTGGAAGTGTTGAAAGGAAGCGGACGAAAGTATTAAAAGAAGTTAAACGGGAAAGAGAATGGAAAGCCAAATAAAAGTTATACGATTAAGGAGGTTAAGTGGAATGATTTAGGGGGTAGTGGAAGAAAGGTGTTAAAACTAAGGGAATTGTGAAGCTAACAGAGTTTATGGGTAATTTTATTAAGTCAAGAGAAGGTTAAAGGGATGAGGGAGATATAAGCAGAGATTATAGAACAACAGGAATTAGAACTATCGGAAAGGAGATTCGAGATGTAAGGAGGGAAGATCCGAGATGAAGGGAGGGTATTTAATCCAATGGGGGAGGGGTGTCTGGGGGATTACTGTGGTTGCTATACTTGAATTTACGTTTATGCCTGCAACTGGAGATAAGTTCATTCTTAGAATTAATAATAGTTTTAGATTTAGTAGCAGTAGCTATCATAAAGGTTTCCAGAGTACAAAGTTGGCAATGGGATGCTCCAGGGGTATATGATTTGGACTTTTTAAGTATTGACCAGTGAAGTGAATAGGGAGTATTTTTGAGATTGAGGTTTCTAATTAGATTGGAAAGTGAAGTGCCTGTGCTGTTATCGCTGCTATTTTTAAAGGAATAGACATGGTTAGAGATCCGGGTCTTAATGGGGAAAGAGGACGCCCCAATATATGTGTGTATCTTGAAGGGTGGTGCTATAGTTGCATTGAGATTGCTAATGGTATTAGATGAGATTTGGGTTTGGAGATCCAAGTTATGCGAGGAAAGTTGTTTGGGGAAATGGGGTGGAGCGGATATGGGGGAAATGTGAGTTAACCCATGGGCACTATCTATTATTGGGGGTGCTTGGTTAGAGGTATGGCTGTATAAGTGGGAGTTTTGAGTAGAAGCGGATTGGGGTTGTGGGGAAATACGGAGTTCGGGTGGAGTATGGGAACTATGATTACTCACAACATTGGTGGAGCGGGGGAATTGTTTAACAGTACAAGCGTATATTACGTCCTTCTGTACACAGTTGTTGTTAAGGGGACAATCTCTAGGTTTACGGCAGTTGCAAGTGGTGAGGGATGTGGTGGGTGGTTGTTGGATATGTTTGATTTTCCTATTGTTAGAGGTTATGATAGTTTGTTCAATATTGGGCATAGTAGAGTAAGATATTTTAATAGAATTTTTGTTAAGGATAGTGCTATACATATATATATATATATATACATATATATATATACATATATATATATATATACATATATATACATATATATATATATATACATATACATATATATATATATACATATATATATATATACATATATATATATATACATATATATATATATATACATATATATATATATATATATATACATATATATATATATATATACATATATATATATATATATACATATATATATATATATATACATATATATATATACATATATATATATATATATATATATATATACATATATATATATATACATATATATATATATATATATATATATATACATACATATATATATATACATACATATATATACATACATATATATATACACATACATATATATATATATACACATACATATATATATATATATATACACATACATATATATATATATATATATATACACATACATATGTAACAGAATGACTCACGCACCTGCTTGTCTACCAGGGTGACGAAAACAGGCGATGAAAACTACGCATTAAGAATTATTAAGCATCATCAAAGGACAGGTTTTGAATAAAGGAATTGCAAAACAAAACTAAATAGACAATTAGTCAAACGTATAACTTTTCTGCCGAGAAAGGTCATGATCACAAATCACTACGGCGTCAAAGGATAGGAAATGACGGGAATGAACAGACAAGCGATTAAAACTGCATATTAAAAATTATTAAGAGTCATCAAAGGCAGGTTTTAAACAAAGCAATTACAGGACAAAACTAAATAGACAATTGTTCAAAGGTATGGCCTTTTTTGCCGAAAAGGTCACGAACGCTAATGGACTCGGCGTCAAGGGATAGGAAATGACGAGAATGACCAAGCAAGCGATTAAAACTGCGTATTAAAAATCATCAAAAAGATCAGAGACACTTGTTTAGATAATGATTATTGTCAGAAAAAGGTAAATACACGCAAACGATAAAGGGTGTCAAAAATAAAAAAAAGATCTAACACTTAATCTTTTCTATATGCCAAGTGTGAAAAGAAAACAACAAAAAACTTGGCACTGAAAATGCGTGTTGGAATGAGTGAAGAGAAGAAAGACACGGACGGATGAAAGCAGGAGGGGGAATTCCGTCCGGGCCCTAGAGCGCATGGGGGAAAGATTGAGTGTCGATGACAATATAAAAACAACAGTTCTTTACAAGAAAAGGCAGAAAAGGTTTAGAGTTTTTCGAGTTGCGACTAAAGACGACATTGTCGAGTGAAGCCCATTTTTCCTTTCTTGACAAGAGCACCAAGGAAGGATATTCCTTTTCTTAAGCTGAGTTGTTAACACTGTGGGTTTCCAGACGCGCGGTCTTAAGAGACATTTTATCTTTCGATTGAAAAACAAGCCGGACAGCGGTCAAAGGGAAATCACTCGGTTGGAACGAATTATTCCATCTTTCGATTAGACGGCCTTTCAGCGGGGCTTCCAAGTAATCAAGACAGCAAAACCCTTCCGTAAAAGAAAAGAAAAACCCAAGAACGACTCTTCTTTTAAAAGAAAAAGAAAGTACATGAATTTTCGAAGAGAAGATTGAGACACGAACAATCCATATTCATTCTTCTTCCACAGGCGAAATAAAGAGGAAATAAAATTAATAATTTCAGTATTCCATCGTGTTTTGAATTTCTTCTATCTTGGCTCCCTGAGTGACCGAGCATTGCAACACATACATATATATATACATACATATATATATATACATACATACATATATATATATATATACATACATATATATATACATACATATATATACATACATACATATATATATATATATATACATACATATATATATATATACATACATACATACATACATAAAAAAATATATATATACGTGAAAAAAAAAAAAATTTTAGCAATTCCTCTAAGAGGAAACTTCAGAATGATAAATTAAAAGCTAAAAAAAATCGAATGAGATGAGTTAAACTTTTTATTTCTGTGTGTGGTCATGTTGTGTGTAATAATGCCTGAAGATTTGTTAACTTGAGTAAGGGGGTTGCAGTTATATTTAATTTTGTGATTGTAGCCTGAGTTAAGCAAAGCATTATTGTAGAAGCTAGAATTTTGATCGAAGATAGATTTATTCGCAGATAGCTTAGAGATTCTATTAGATACTGAGGGGACTATTGAGTTTATGATGGATTTAGGGTGGTTAGATAGGCTATGTACGTAGAAAAGGGTTAAGTTAGGTTTATGGTATGGGCTGAAGGTTCCCAAGTTAAGATCTAATGTAAGGTCAAGAAAGTTGGATATTCTTTTCTCAGGTTCCACTGTAATGGTCAAACCAAAGTTTTTGAAGAAGTTATGCAAGTTTTTGATAGTGTTATATTGTCTCGATCTCTCCCCAGATACAAACAGGGCATCGTCCCTATACAACCCACCCTGTAAGTGTCCAAAATTAAACCCTAATTCTCTCATCAAGTACAAACCTACCAGGTCAGTGACCTGGGCAGAGTCTGAGGTCCCCATGGTAATATCAAAGTTATTGGGGGTGTCCTTCCTAGTCCAAAGCTTATCAAATTCTAGTAGGGATTTTCTGGCTAATATTATTAGTTTAATCTCTATGTCTGTAATGTCAGAATTATTTTTAGCAAAGATTAATGCTTTGTTAAGTAAGATAGGGGAAATGGATTGGTAATAATTATTAATATCGAATGTTATGAAGTTCAAGTAAGGTTTAGACTTATCAATGAGGTTAAGGAACCAGGTAGTAACCTCATCTGAGGATTGCCAAAGAGTGTAACAAATTTTTTCTTTTAAGGTGGGGATAATTCTATCCAAGATTTTCTTGCTTATGATGCCTTGGTCGGATTTAGAGGGGCATATGAGTCTGATGGTAGGGTTTCCCTGGAAATTATTTTTATGGTTCTTCAAGGTAAATCTAGGTATTGCAGGGGTTAAAATTTCTGCGTAGTTAAGGACATTCAGAGATGTTAGTATGGATTTTGCCTCATTGTTTATACTAGCCAGGGTATCGTAAGATGTGCTTTTGTAAGATTTATTTAATTGTTTGTAGATTAAGGATTTGTATTGACTATATTTCAGTTTGTAAAAATTCTTAGTTTTATCCGCTGGGACAATTATATCTGGGTGTTTCTTAATATTGTTAGTAAACTTGTTGATTTTTTTGATGATGGGATTGAGGTGTTTATTGTGTCTTTTGAATTTAATGCGACTAATGAGGTCAAATAGGTCATTTTCGAAATTATTGAGGTATTCATTTTGTTTAGGGAAGGAGGAGGTTTTGAGACCGTACGTGGAAGCAGCTGATTTTTCCAATTTCTTCAGTTCCCTAGAAGAGTTCATAGGTAGTGTAGATCCAAGATGGGTAGAAAGTGAGGAATTGCTGGAGTCAGTTTGGTGGGAGGAGGTTTTGTGGTTCATGTCATGGTGAAATGCTTTCCATCTAACGTTAGTGATGAACTTCTTCACAGATTGGATAAGCTTGCAAATATAGGTTTCATTTGAGGGAATGGGTATATTTTTTGCCGAAAGCGGGAGGAATTCCTTGTTGAACATATCACAAATAGGAGGAAAAAGCTCAACTAAGTAGGAGCTTAAAATAAAGAGGTGTACTAAAAGCGAACTTTTAGGAAAGGTAAAACCTATTGTGAAGAGTATACAGCTCAATATCCAGGATAGAGCGGGTAGATATGAAGAAGAATGGCAAGGAATTAGAGAAGCAAAAGCCAAATCAAAATTCAATTCAATTGCTCAGAGCAAGGTATATTCCGCAAAAAGGCAATTTATTCAAGTTAAATTTTCCTTAAGGCAGGCTTTTCAAAGATCAAAATCTTATCATCAGAGGAAGTCGCTGGGATAGATAAGTTGGCAATGGCCAAATTTAAAATTTGAAAAAATGAAATAAAAGTTCTAGGGAAAGAAACGCAGGGCAAAACTCATATATGTATGTATATATGTATGTATGTATATATATATGTATGTATATATTAGTGTTGGGTATCGGAATCAGGAAAATTTTAGTCTAAAATTTAATATTTTTTAAAACTTAATTTTCCATTGATAAATATTTAATGTTTTTATACTATCAGTCAAACTGAAATCTATAGATCATAATTACATCAAAATACGATGTAAATTTATTTTACTTAATTAAAAAAAATAGTACTTTGCATAAATTCACTAAGTAACCTTTAAAAGAACACGGTTGATTTACAAGGTTTCAAAAAAAAATAAATAAAACATTTTTGTCAAAACAAATACTGTCAAACATTATCGATAGTAAAATTATAAGTAATAATATGAAGTGTTTTTTAATTATAAGTATTTTTTTAAATTTTTTTAATTCATTGATTTTATGCTGTTGAGCTTTTGTCTGTTTCTTTTGATTATATAGTTGGCTTTTGTCTGTTTCTTTTGATTATATAGTTGGCTTTTGTCTGTTTCTTTTGATTATATAGTTGGCTTTTGTCTGTTTCTTTCGATTATATAGTTGGCTTTTGTCTGTTTCTTTCGATTATATAGTTGGCTTTTGTCTATTTCTTTTGATTATTTAGTTGGCTTTTGTCTATTTCTTTTGATTATTTAGTTGGCTTTTGTCTGTTTCTTTCGATTATATAGTTGGCTTTTGTCTGTTTCTTTTGATTATATGGTTGGCTTTTGTCTGTTTCTTTCGATTATATAGTTGGCTTTTGTCTGTTTCTTTTGATTATATAGTTAGCTTTTGTCTGTTTCTTTTGATTATATAGTTGGCTTTTGTCTGTTTCTTTCGATTATATAGTTGGCTTTTGTCTATTTCTTTTGATTATTTAGTTGGCTTTTGTCTATTTCTTTTGATTATTTAGTTGGCTTTTGTCTGTTTCTTTTGATTATATAGTTGGCTGTTGTCTGTTTCTTTTGATTATATAGTTGGCTTTTGTCTGTTTCTTTTGATTATATAGTTGGCTTTTGTCTGTTTCTTTTGATTATATAGTTGGCTTTTGTCTGTTTCTTTTGATTATATAGTTGGCTTTTGTCTGTTTCTTTTGATTATATAGTTGGCTTTTGTCTGTTTCTTTTGATTATATAGTTGGCTTTTGTCTGTTTCTTTTGATTATATAGTTGGCTTTTGTCTGTTTCTTTTGATTATATAGTTGGCTTTTGTCTGTTTCTTTTGATTATATAGTTGGCTTTTGTCTGTTTCTTTTGATTATATAGTTGGCTTTTGTCTGTTTCTTTTGATTATATAGTTGGCTTTTGTCTGTTTCTTTGGATTATATAGTTGGCTTTTGTCTGTTTCTTTTGATTATATAGTTGGCTTTTGTCTGTTTCTTTTGATTATATAGTTGGCTTTTGTCTGTTTCTTTTGATTATATAGTTGGCTTTTGTCTGTTTCTTTCGATTATATAGTTGGCTTTTGTCTGTTTCTTTCGATTATATAGTTTGCTTTTGTCTGTTTTTTTGATTATATATTTGTTATTTGTCTGTTTCTTTTGATTATATAGTTGGCTTTTGTCTGTTTCTTTTGATTATATAGTTGGCTTTTGTCTGTTTCTTTTGATTATATAGTTGGCTTTTGTCTGTTTCTTTCGATTATATAGTTGGCTTTTGTCTGTTTCTTTTGATTATATAGTTGGCTTTTGTCTGTTTCTTTTGATTATATAGTTGGCTTTTGTCTGTTTCTTTTGATTATATAGTTGGCTTTTGTCTGTTTCTTTTGATTATATAGTTGGCTTTTGTCTGTTTCTTTTGATTATATAGTTGGCTTTTGTCTGTTTCTTTTGATTATATAGTTGGCTTTTGTCTGTTTCTTTTGATTATATAGTTGGCTTTTGTCTGTTTCTTTTGATTATATAGTTGGCTTTTGTCTGTTTCTTTGGATTATATAGTTGGCTTTTGTCTGTTTCTTTTGATTATATAGTTGGCTTTTGTCTGTTTCTTTTGATTATATAGTTGGCTTTTGTCTGTTTCTTTTGATTATATAGTTGGCTTTTGTCTGTTTCTTTTGATTATATAGTTGGCTTTTGTCTGTTTCTTTTGATTATATAGTTGGCTTTTGTCTGTTTCTTTCGATTATATAGTTGGCTTTTGTCTGTTTCTTTCGATTATATAGTTTGCTTTTGTCTGTTTTTTTGATTATATATTTGTCTTTTGTCTGTTTCTCTTGATTATATAGTTGGCTTTTGTCTGTTTCTTTTGATTATATAGTTGGCTTTTGTCTGTTTCTTTTGATTATATAGTTGGCTTTTGTCTGTTTCTTTCGATTATATAGTTGGCTTTTGTCTGTTTCTTTTGATTATATAGTTGGCTTTTGTCTGTTTCTTTTGATGATATAGTTGGCTTTTGTCTGTTTCTTTTGATTATATAGTTGGCTTTTGTCTGTTTCTTTTGATTATATAGTTGGCTTTTGTCTGTTTCTTTTGATTATATAGTTGGCTTTTGTCTGTTTCTTTCGATTATATAGTTGGGTTTTGTCTGTTTCTTTCGATTATATAGTTGGCTTTTGTCTGTTTCTTTTGATTATATAGTTGGCTTTTGTCTGTTTCTTTTGATTATATAGTTGGCTTTTGTGTGTTTCTTTCGATTATATAGTTGGCTTTTGTCTGTTTCTTTTGATTATATAGTTGGCTTTTTTCTGTTTCTTTTGATTATATTGTTGGCTTTTGTCTGTTTCTTTTGATTATATAGTTGGCTTTTGTCTGTTTCTTTTGATTATATAGTTGGCTTTTGTCTGTTTCTTTTGATTATATAGTTGGCTTTTGTCTGTTTCTTTTGATTATATAGTTGGCTTTTGTCTGTTTCTTTTGATTATATAGTTGGCTTTTGTCTGTTTCTTTTGATTATATAGTTGGCTTTTGTCTGTTTCTTTCGATTATATAGTTGGCTTTTGTCTGTTTCTTCTGATTATATAGTTGGCTTTTTTCTGTTTCTTTTGATTATATAGTTGGCTTTTGTCTGTTTCTTTTGATTATATAGTTGGCTTTTGTCTGTTTCTTTTGATTATATAGTTGGCTTTTGTTTGTTTCTTTTGATTATATAGTTGGCTTTTGTCTGTTTCTTTTGATTATATAGTTGGCTTTTGTCTGTTTCTTTTGATTATATAGTTGGCTTTTGTCTGTTTCTTTTGATTATATAGTTGGCTTTTGTCTGTTTCTTTCGATTATATAGTTGGCTTTTGTCTGTTTCTTTTGATTATATAGTTGGCTTTTTTCTGTTTCTTTTGATTATATAGTTGGCTTTTGTCTGTTTCTTTTGATTATATAGTTGGCTTTTGTCTGTTTCTTTTAATTATATAGTTGGCTTTTGTCTGTTTCTTTTGATTATATAGTTGGCTTTTGTCTGTTTCTTTAGATCATATAGTTGGCTTTTGTCTGTTTCTTTTGATTATATAGTTGGCTTTTGTCTGTTTCTTTCGATTATATAGTTGGCTTTTGTCTGTTTCTTTTGATTATATAGTTGGCTTTTGTCTGTTTCTTTTGATTATATAGTTGGCTTTTGTCTGTTTCTTTCGATTATATAGTTGGCTTTTGTCTGTTTCTTTTGATTATATAGTTGGCTTTTGTCTGTTACTTTTGATTATATAGTTGGCTTTGTTCTGTTTCTTTCGATTATATAGTTGGCTTTTGTCTGTTTCTTTTGATTATATAGTTGGTTTTTGTCTGTTTCTTTTGATTATATAGTTGGCTTTTGTCTGTTTCTTTCGATTATATAGTTGGCTTTTGTCTGTTTCTTTCGATTATATAGTTGGCTTCTGTCTGTTTCTTTCGATTATATAGTTGGCTTTTGTCTGTTTCTTTCGATTATATAGTTGGCTTTGGTCTGTTTCTTTCGATTATATAGTTGGCTTTTGTCTGTTTCTTTCGATTATATAGTCGGCTTTTGTCTGTTTCTTTCGATTATATAGTTGGCTTTTGTCGGTTACTTTCGATTATATAGTTGGCTTTTGTCTGTTTCTTATGATTATATATTTGGCTTTTGTCTGTTTCTTTTGATTATATAGTTGGCTTTTGTCTGTTTCTTTTGATTATATAGTTGGCTTTTGTCTGTTTCTTTTGATTATATAGTTGGCTTTTGTCTGTTTTTTTCGATTATATAGTTGGCTTTTGTCTGTTTCTTTCGATTATAAAGTTGGCTTTTGTCTGTTTCTTTTGATTATATAGTTGGCTTTTGTCTGTTTCTTTTGATTATATAGTTGGCTTTTGTCTGTTTCTTTTGATTATATAGTTGGCTGTTGTCTGTTTCTTTTGATTATATAGTTGGCTTTTGTCTGTTTCTTTTGATTATATAGTTGGCTTTTGTCTGTTTCTTTCGATTATATAGTTGGCTTTTGTCTGTTTCTTTTGATTATATAGTTGGCTTTTGTCTGTTTCTTTTGATTATATAGTTGGCTTTTGTCTGTTTCTTTTGATTATATAGTTGGCTTTTGTCTGTTTCTTTCGATTATATAGTTGGCTTTTGTCTGTTTTTTTTGATTATATAGTTGGCTTTTGTCTGTTTTTTTTATTATATAGTTGGCTTTTGTCTGTTTCTTTTGATTATATAGTTGGCTTTTGTCTGTTTCTTTTGATTATATAGTTAGCTTTTGTCTGTTTCTTTTGATTATATAGTTGGCTTTTGTCTGTTTCTTTTGATTATATAGTTGGCTTTTGTCTGTTTCTTTCGATTATATAGTTGGCTTTTGTCTGTTTCTTTTGATTATATAGTTGGCTTTTGTCTGTTTCTTTTGATTATATAGTTGGCTTTTTTCTGTTAGTTTTGATTATCTAGTTGGCTTTTGTCTGTTTCTTTTGATTATATAGTTGGCGTTTGTCTGTTTCTTTCGATTATATAGTTGGCTTTTGTCTGTTTCTTTTGATTATATAGTTGGCTTTTGTCTGTTTCTTTTGATTATATAGTTGGCTTTTGTCTGTTTCTTTTGATTATATAGTTGGCTTTTGTCTGTTTCTTTTGATTATATAGTTGGCTTTTGTGTGTTTCTTTTGATTATATAGTTGGCTTTTGTCTGTTTCTTTTGATTATATAGTTGGCTTTTGTCTGTTTCTTTTGATTATATAGTTGGCTTTTGTCTGTTTCTTTTGATTATATAGTTGGCTTTTGTCTGTTTCTTTCAATTATATAGTTGGCTTTTGTCTGTTTCATTTGATTATATAGTTGGCTTTTGTCTGTTTCGTTTGATTATATAGTTGGCTTTTGTCTGTTTCTTTTGATTATATAGTTGGCTTTTGTCTGTTTCTTTCGATTATATAGTTGGCTTTTGTCTGTTTCTTTTGATTATATAGTTGGCTTTTGTCTGTTTCTTTTGATTATATAGTTGGCTTTTGTCTTTTGGTTTTGATTATATAGTTGGCTTTTGTCTGTTTCTTTTGATTATATAGTTGGCTTTTGTCTGTTTCTTTCGATTATATAGTTGGCTTTTGTGTGTTTCTTTTGATTATATAGTTGGCTTTTGTCTGTTTCTTTGGATTATATAGTTGGCTTTTGTCGTTTTCTTTTGCTTATATAGTTGGCTTTTGTCTGTTTCTTTCGATTATATAGTTGGCTTTTGTCTGTTTCTTTTGATTATATAGTTGGCTTTTGTCTGTTTCTTTTGATTATATATTTATCTTCTGTGTGTTTCTTTTGATTATATAGTTGGCTTTTGTCTGTTTCTTTTGATTATATAGTTGGCTTTTGTCTGTTTCTTTTGATTATATAGTTGGCTTTTGTCTGTTTCTTTCGATTATATAGTTGGCTTTTGTCTGTTTCTTTTGATTATATAGTTGGCTTTTGTCTGTTTCTTTTGATTATATAGTTGGCTTTTGTCTGTTTCTTTCGATTATATAGTTGGCCTTTTTTTGTTACTTTTGATTATATAGTTGGCTTTTGTGTGTTTCTTTTGATTATATAGTTGGCTTTTGTCTGTTTCTTTTGATTATATAGTTGGCTTTTGTCTGTTTCTTTTGATTATATAGTTGGCTTTTGTCTGTTTCTTTAGATTATATAGTTGGCTTTTGTCTGTTTCTTTTGATTATATAGTTGGCTTTTGTCTGTTTCTATTGATTATATAGTTGGCTTTTGTCTGTTTCTTTTCATTATATAGTTGGCTTTTGTCTGTTTCTTTTGATTATATAGTTGGCTTTTGTCTGTTTCTTTTGATTATATAGTTGGCTTTTGTCTGTTTCTTTTGATTATATAGTTGGCTTTTGTCTGTTTCTTTTGATTATATAGTTGGCTTTTGTCTGTTTCTTTTGATTATATATTTGGCTTTTGTGTGTTTCTTTTGATTATATAGTTGGCTTTTGTCTGTTTCTTTAGATTATATAGTTGGCTTTTGTCTGTTTCTTTTGATTATATAGTTGGCTTTTGTCTGTTTCTTTTGATTATATAGTTGGCTTTTGTCTGTTTCTTTAGATTATATAGTTGGCTTTTGTCTGTTTCTATTGATTATATAGTTGGCTTTTGTCTGTTTCTTTTCATTATATAGTTGGCTTTTGTCTGTTTCTTTTGATTATATAGTTGGCTTTTGTCTGTTTCTTTTGATTATATAGTTGGCTTTTGTCTGTTTCTTTTGATTATATAGTTGGCTTTTGTCCGTTTCTTTTGATTATATAGTTGGCTTTTGTCTGTTTCTTTTGATTATATATTTGGCTTTTGTGTGTTTCTTTTGATTATATAGTTGGCTTTTGTCTGTTTCTTTAGATTATATAGTTGGCTTTTGTCTGTTTCTTTTGATTATATAGTTGGCTTTTGTCTGTTTCTTTTGATTATATAGTTGGCTTTTGTCTGTTTCTTTAGATTATATAGTTGGCTTTTGTCTGTTTCTATTGATTATATAGTTGGCTTTTGTCTGTTTCTTTTCATTATATAGTTGGCTTTTGTCTGTTTCTTTTGATTATATAGTTGGCTTTTGTCTGTTTCTTTTGATTATATAGTTGGCTTTTGTCTGTTTCTTTTGATTATATAGTTGGCTTTTGTCTGTTTCTTTTGATTATATAGTTGGCTTTTGTCTGTTTCTTTTGATTATATAGTTGGCTTTTGTCTGTTTCTTTTGATTATATAGTTGGCTTTTGTGTGTTTCTTTTGATTATATAGTTGGCTTTTGTCTGTTTCTTTTGATTATATAGTTGGCTTTTGTCTGTTTCTTTTGATTATATAGTTGGCTTTTGTCTGTTTCTTTTGATTATATAGTTGGCTTTTGTCTGTTTCTTTTGATTATATAGTTGGCTTTTGTCTGTTTCTTTTGATTATATAATTGGCTTTTGTCTGTTTCTTTTGATTATATAGTTGGCTTTTGTCTGTTTCTTTTGATTATATAGTTGGCTTTTGTCTGTTTGTTTTGATTATATAGTTGGCTTTTGTCTGTTTCTTTCGATTATATAGTTGGCTTTTGTCTGTTTCTTTTGATTATATAGTTGGCTTTTGTCTGTTTCTTTTGATTATATAGTTGGCTTTTGTCTGTTTCTTTTGATTATATAGTTGGCTTTTGTCTGTTTCTTTCGATTATATAGTAGGCTTTTGTCTGTTTCTTTTGATTATATAGTTGGCTTTTGTCTGTTTCTTTTGATTATATAGTTGGCTTTTGTCTGTTTCTTTTGATTACATAGTTGGCTTTTGTCTGTTTCCTTGATTATATAGTTGGCTTTTGTCTGTTTCTTTTGATTATATAGTTGGCTTTTGTCTGTTTCTTTTGATTATATAGTTGGCTTTTCTCGGTTTCTTTTGATTATATAGTTGGCTTTTGTCTGTTTCTTTTGATTATATAGTTGGCTTTTGTCTGTTTCTTTTGATTATATAGTTGGCTTTTGTCTGTTTCTTTTGATTATATACGTGGCTTTTGTCTGTTGGTTTAGATTATATAGTTGGCTTTTGTCTGTTTCTTTTGATTATATAGTTGGCTTTTGTCTGTTTCTTTCTATTATATAGTTGGCTTTTGTCTGTTTCTTTTGATTATATAGTTGGCTTTTGTCTGTTTCTTTTGATTATATAGTTGGCTTTTGTCTGTTTCTTTTGATTATATAGTTGGCTTTTGTCTGTTTCTTTCGATTATATAGTTGGCTTTTGTCTGTTTCTTTTGATTATATAGTTTGCTTTTGTCTGTTTCTTTTGATTATATAGTTGGCTTTTGTCTGTTTCTTTTGATTATATAGTTGGCTTTTGTCTGTTTCTTTCGATTATATAGTTGGCTTTTGTCTGTTTCTTTTGATTATATAGTTGGCTTTTGTCTGTTTCTTTTGATTATATAGTTGGCTTTTGTCTGTTTCTTTTGATTATATAGTTGGCTTTTGTCTGTTTCTTTTGATTATATAGTTGGCTTTTGTCTGTTTCTTTTGATTATATAGTTGGCTTTTGTCTGTTTCTTTTGATTATATAGTTGGCTTTTGTCTGTTTCTTTCGATTATATAGTTGGCTTTTGTCTGTTTCTTTTGATTATATAGTTGGCTTTTGTCTGTTTCTTTTGATTATATAGTTGACTTTTGTCTGTTTCTTTTGATTATATAGTTGGCTTTTGTCTGTTTCTTTCGATTATATAGTTGGCTTTTTTCTGTTACTTTTGATTATATAGTTGGCTTTTGTGTGTTTCTTTTGATTATATAGTTGGCTTTTGTCTGTTTCTTTGGATTATATAGTTGGCTTTTGTCTGTTTCTTTTGATTATATAGTTGGCTTTTGTCTGTTTCTTTTGATTATATAGTTGGCTTTTGTCTGTTTCTTTTGATTATATAGTTGGCTTTTGTCTGTTTCTTTTCATTATATAGTTGGCTTTTGTCTGTTTCTTTTGATTATATAGTTGGCTTTTGTCTGTTTCTTTTGATTATATAGTTGGCTTTTGTGTGTTTCTTTTGATTATATAGTTGGCTTTTGTGTGTTTCTTTTGATTATATAGTTGGCTTTTGTCTGTTTCTTTTGATTATATAGTTGGCTTTTGTCTGTTTCTTTTGATTATATAGTTGGCTTTTGTCTGTTTCTTTTGATTATATAGTTGGCTTTTGTGTGTTTCTTTTGATTATATAGTTGGCTTTTGTCTGTTTCTTTTCATTATATAGTTGGCTTTTGTCTGTTTCTTTTGATTATATAGTTGGCTTTTGTCTGTTTCTTTTGATTATATAGTTGGCTTTTGTCTGTTTCTTTTGATTATATAGTTGGCTTTTGTCTGTTTCTTTTGATTATATAGTTGGCTTTTGTCTGTTTCTTTTGATTATATAGTTGGCTTTTGTCTGTTTCTTTTGATTATATAGTTGGCTTTTGTCTGTGTCTTTCGATTATATAGTTGGCTTTTGTCTGTTTCTTTGGATTATATAGTTGGCTTTTGTCTGTTACTTTTGATTATATAGTTGGCTTTTGTCTGTTTCTTTTGATTATATAGTTGGCTTTTGTGTGTTTCTTTTGATTATATAGTTGGCTTTTGTCTGTTTCTTTTGATTATATAGTTGGCTTTTGTCTGTTTCTTTTGATTATATAGTTGGCTTTTGTCTGTGTCTTTCGATTATATAGTTGGCTTTTGTCTGTTTCTTTTGATTATATAGTTGGCTTTTGTCTGTTTCTTTTGATTATATAGTTGGCTTTTGTCTGTTTCTTTTGATTATATAGTTGGCTTTTGTCTGTTTCTTTTGATTATATAGTTGGCCTTTGTCTGTTACTTTTGATTATATAGTTGGCTTTTGTCTGTTTCTTTTGATTATATAGTTGGCTTTTGTTTGTTTCTTTTGATTATATAGTTGGCTTTTGTCTGTTTCTTTTGATTATATAGTTGGCTTTTGTCTGTTTCTTTTGATTATATAGTTGGCTTTTGTCTGTTTCTTTCGATTATATAGTTGGCTTTTGTCTGTTTCTTTTGATTATTTAGTTGGCTTTTGTCTGTTTCTTTTGATTATATAGTTGGCTTTTGTCTGTTTCTTTTGATTATATAGTTGGCTTTTGTCTGTTTCTTTCGATTATATAGTAGGCTTTTGTCTGTTTCTTTTGATTATATAGTTGGCTTTTGTCTGTTTCTTTTGATTATATAGTTGGCTTTTGTCTGTTTTATTTGATTATATAGTTGGCTTTTGTCTGTTTCTTTTGATTATATAGTTGGCTTTTGTCTGTTTCTTTGATTATATAGTTGGCTTTTGTCTGTTTCTTTTGATTATATAGTTGGCTTTTGTCTGTTGGTTTTGATTATATATTTGGCTTCTGTCTGTTTCTTTTGATTATATAGTTGGCTTTTGTCTGTTTCTTTCGATTATATAGTTGGCTTTTGTCTGTTTCTTTCTATTATATAGTTGGCTTTTGTCTGTTTCTTTTGATTATATAGTTGGCTTTTGTCTGTTTCTTTTGATTATATAGTTGGCTTTTGTCTGTTTCTTTTTATTATATAGTTGGCTTTTGTCTGTTTCTTTTGATTATATACGTGGCTTTTGTCTGTTGGTTTAGATTATATAGTTGGCTTTTGTCTGTTTCTTTTGATTATATAGTTGGCTTTTGTCTGTTTCTTTCTATTATATAGTTGGCTTTTGTCTGTTTCTTTTGATTATATAGTTGGCTTTTGTCTGTTTCTTTTGATTATATAGTTGGTTTTTGTCTGTTTCTTTTGATTATATAGTTGGCTTTTGTCTGTTTCTTTTGATTATATAGTTGGCTTTTGTCTGTTTCTTTTGATTTTATAATTGGCTTTTGTCTGTTTCTTTCGATTATATAGTTGGCTTTTGTCTGTTTCTTTTGATTATATAGTTGGCTTTTTTCTGTTTCTATTGATTATATTGTTGGCTTTTGTCTGTTTCTTTTGATTATATAGTTGGCTTTTGTCTGTTTCTTTTGATTATATAGTTGGCTTTTGTCTGTTTCTTTTGATTATATAGTTGGCTTTTGTCTGTTTCTTTTGATTATATAGTTGGCTTTTTTCTGTTTCTTTCGATTATATAGTTTGCTTTTGTCTTTTTCTTTTGATTATATAGTTGGCTTTTGTCTGTTTCTTTTGATTATATAGTTGGCTTTTGTCTGTTTTTTTTTATTATATAGTTGGCTTTTGTCTGTTTCTTTTGATTATATAGTTGGCTTTTGTCTGTTTCTTTTGATTATATAGTTGGCTTTTGTCTGTTTCTTTTAATTATATAGTTGGCTTTTGTCTGTTTCTTTTGATTATATAGTTGGCTTTTGTCTGTTTCTTTCGATTATATAGTTGGCTTTTGTCTGTTTCTTTTGATTATATAGTTGGCTTTTGTCTGTTTCTTTCGATTATATAGTTGGCTTTTGTCTGTTTCTTTTGATTATATAGTTGGCTTTTGTCTGTTTCTTTTGATTATATAGTTGGCTTTTGTCTGTTTCTTTCGATTATATAGTTGGCTTTTGTCTGTTTCTTTCGATTATATAGTTGGCTTTTGTCTATTTCTTTTGATTATTTAGTTGGCTTTTGTCTGTTTCTTTTGATTATATAGTTGGCTTTTGTCTGTTTCTTTTGATTATATAGTTGGCTTTTGTCTGTTTCTTTCGATTATATAGTAGGCTTTTGTCTGTTTCTTTTGATTATATAGTTGGCTTTTGTCTGTTTCTTTTGATTATATAGTTGGCTTTTGTCTGTTTTATTTGATTATATAGTTGGCTTTTGTCTGTTTCTTTTGATTATATAGTTGGCTTTTGTCTGTTTCTTTGATTATATAGTTGGCTTTTGTCTGTTTCTTTTGATTATATAGTTGGCTTTTGTCTGTTGGTTTTGATTATATATTTGGCTTCTGTCTGTTTCTTTTGATTATATAGTTGGCTTTTGTCTGTTTCTTTCGATTATATAGTTGGCTTTTGTCTGTTTCTTTCTATTATATAGTTGGCTTTTGTCTGTTTCTTTTGATTATATAGTTGGCTTTTGTCTGTTTCTTTTGATTATATAGTTGGCTTTTGTCTGTTTCTTTTGATTATATAGTTGGCTTTTGTCTGTTTCTTTTGATTATATACGTGGCTTTTGTCTGTTGGTTTAGATTATATAGTTGGCTTTTGTCTGTTTCTTTTGATTATATAGTTGGCTTTTGTCTGTTTCTTTCTATTATATAGTTGGCTTTTGTCTGTTTCTTTTGATTATATAGTTGGCTTTTGTCTGTTTCTTTTGATTATATAGTTGGTTTTTGTCTGTTTCTTTTGATTATATAGTTGGCTTTTGTCTGTTTCTTTTGATTATATAGTTGGCTTTTGTCTGTTTCTTTTGATTTTATAATTGGCTTTTGTCTGTTTCTTTCGATTATATAGTTGGCTTTTGTCTGTTTCTTTTGATTATATAGTTGGCTTTTTTCTGTTTCTATTGATTATATTGTTGGCTTTTGTCTGTTTCTTTTGATTATATAGTTGGCTTTTGTCTGTTTCTTTTGATTATATAGTTGGCTTTTGTCTGTTTCTTTTGATTATATAGTTGGCTTTTGTCTGTTTCTTTTGATTATATAGTTGGCTTTTTTCTTTTTCTTTTGATTATATAGTTGGCTTTTGTCTGTTTCTTTCGATTATATAGTTTGCTTTTGTCTTTTTCTTTTGATTATATAGTTGGCTTTTGTCTGTTTCTTTTGATTATATAGTTGGCTTTTGTCTGTTTTTTTTTATTATATAGTTGGCTTTTGTCTGTTTCTTTTGATTATATAGTTGGCTTTTGTCTGTTTCTTTTGATTATATAGTTGGCTTTTGTCTGTTTCTTTTAATTATATAGTTGGCTTTTGTCTGTTTCTTTTGATTATATAGTTGGCTTTAGTCTGTTTCTTTCGATTATATAGTTGGCTTTTGTCTGTTTCTTTTGATTATATAGTTGGCTTTTGTCTGTTTTTTTCGATTATATAGTTGGCTTTTGTCTGTTTCTTTTGATTATATAGTTGGCTTTTGTCTGTTTCTTTTGATTATATAGTTGGCTTTTGTCTGTTTCTTTCGATTATATAGTTGGCTTTTGTCTGTTTCTTTTGATTATATAGTTGGCTTTTGTCTGTTTCTTTTGATTATATAGTTGGCTTTTTTCTGTTTCTTTCGATTATATAGTTGGCTTTTGTCTGTTTCTTTTGATTATATAGTTGGTTTTTGTCTGTTTCTTTTGATTATATAGTTGGCTTTTGTCTGTTTCTTTCGATTATATAGTTGGCTTTTGTCTGTTTCTTTCGATTATATAGTTGGCTTTTGTCTGTTTCTTTCGATTATATAGTTGGCTTTTGTCTGTTTCTTTCGATTATATAGTTGGCTTTGGTCTGTTTCTTTCGATTATATAGTTGGCTTTTGTCTGTTTCTTTCGATTATATAGTTGGCTTTTGTCTGTTTCTTTCGATTATATAGTTGGCTTTTGTCGGTTTCTTTCGATTATATAGTTGGCTTTTGTCTGTTTCTTATGATTATATAGTTGGCTTTTGTCTGTTTCTTTGGATTATATAGTTGGCTTTTGTCTGTTTCTTTTGATTATATAGTTGGCTTTTGTCTGTTTCTTTTGATTATATAGTTGGCTTTTGTCTGTTTCTTTCGATTATATAGTTGGCTTTTGTCTGTTTCTTTCGATTATAAAGTTGGCTTTTGTCTGTTTCTTTTGATTATATAGTTGGCTTTTGTCTGTTTCTTTTGATTATATAGTTGGCTTTTGTCTGTTTCTTTTGATTATATAGTTGGCTTTTGTCTGTTTCTTTTGATTATATAGTTGGCTTTTGTCTGTTTCTTTTGATTATATAGTTGGCTTTTGTCTGTTTCTTTCGATTATATAGTTGGCTTTTGTCTGTTTCTTTCGATTATATAGTTGGCTTTTGTCTGTTTCTTTTGATTATATAGTTGGCTTTTGTCTGTTTCTTTTGATTATATAGTTGGCTTTTGTCTGTTTCTTTTGATTATATAGTTCGCTTTTGTCTGTTTCTTTCGATTATATAGTTGGCTTTTGTCTGTTTTTTTTTTATTATATAGTTGGCTTTTGTCTGTTTTTTTGATTATATAGTTGGCTTTTGTCTGTTTCTTTTGATTATATAGTTGGCTTTGGTCTGTTTCTTTTGATTATATAGTTAGCTTTTGTCTGTTTCTTTTGATTATATAGTTGGCTTTTGTCTGTTTCTTTTGATTATATAGTTGGCTTTTTATCTGTTTCTTTCGATTATATAGTTGGCTTTTGTCTGGTTCTTTTGATTATATAGTTGGCTTTTGTCTGTTTCTTTTGATTATATAGTTGGCTTTTTTCTGTTACTTTTGATTATATAGTTGGCTTTTGTCTGTTTCTTTTGATTATATAGTTGGCGTTTGTCTGTTTCTTTCGATTATATAGTTGGCTTTTGTCTGTTTCTTTTGATTATATAGTTGGCTTTTGTCTGTTTCTTTTGATTATATAGTTGGCTTTTGTCTGTTTCTTTTGATTATATAGTTGGCTTTTGTCTGTTTCTTTTGATTATATAGTTGGCTTTTGTCTGTTTCTTTTGATTATATAGTTGGCTTTTGTCTGTTTCTTTTGATTATATAGTTGGCTTTTGTCTGTTTCTTTTGATTATATAGTTGGCTTTTGTCTGTTTCTTTTGATTATATAGTTGGCTTTTGTCTGTTTCTTTCAATTATATAGTTGGCTTTTGTCTGTTTCATTTGATTATATAGTTGGCTTTTGTCTGTTTCGTTTGATTATATAGTTGGCTTTTGTATGTTTCTTTTGATTATATAGTTGGCTTTTGTCTGTTTCTTTTGATTATATAGTTGGCTTTTGTCTGTTTTTTTTCGATTATATAGTTGGCTTTTGTCTGTTTCTTTTTGATTATATAGTTGGCTTTTGTCTGTTTCTTTTGATTATATAGTTGGCTTTTGTCTGTTTCTTTTGATTATATAGTTGGCTTTTGTCTGTTTCTTTTGATTATATAGTTGGCTTTTGTCTGTTTCTTTTGATTATATAGTTGGCTTTTGTCTGTTTCTTTTAATTATATAGTTGGCTTTTGTCTGTTGCTTTTGATTATATAGTTGGCTTTTGTCTGTTTTTTTCGATTATATAGTTGACTTTTGTCTGTTTCCTTTGATTATATAGTTGGCTTTTGTCTGTTTCTTTTGATTATATAGTTGGCTTTTGTCTGTTTCTTTTGATTATATAGTTGGCTTTTGTCTGTTTCTTTTGATTATATAGTTGGCTTTTGTCTGTTTCTTTTGATTATATAGTTGGCTTTTGTCTATTTCTTTTGATTATATAGTTGGCTTTTGTCTGTTTCTTTTGATTATATAGTTGGCTTTTGTCTGTTTCTTTCGATTATATAGTTGGCTTTTGTCTGTTTCTTTTGATTATATAGTTGGCTTTTGTCTGTTTCTTTAGATTATATAGTTTGCTTTTGTCTGTTTCTTTTGATTATATAGTTGGCTTTTGTCTGTTTCTTTCGATTATATAGTTGGCTTTTGTCTGTTTCTTTTGATTATATAGTTGGCTTTTGTCTGTTTCTTTTGATTATATAGTTGGCTTTTGTCGTTTTCTTTTGATTATATAGTTGGCTTTTGTCTGTTTCTTTCGATTATATAGTTGGCTTTTGTCTGTTTCTTTTGATTATATAGTTGGCTTTTGTCTGTTTCTTTTGATTATATATTTGGCTTTTCTGTGTTTCTTTTGATTATATAGTTGGCTTTTGTCTGTTTCTTTTGATTATATAGTTGGCTTTTGTCTGTTTCTTTTGATTATATAGTTGGCTTTTGTCTGTTTCTTTCGATTATATAGTTGGCTTTTGTCTGTTTCTTTTGATTATATAGTTGGCTTTTGTCAGTTTCTTTTGATTATATAGTTGGCTTTTGTCTGTTTCTTTCGATTATATAGTTGGCTTTTGTCTGTTTCTTTCGATTATATAGTTGGCTTTTGTCTGTTTCTTTTGATTATATATTTGGCTTTTGTCTTTTTCTTTTGATTATATAGTTGGCTTTTGTCTGTTTCTTTTGATTATATAGTTGGCTTTTGTCTGTTTCTTTCGATTATATAGTTGGCTTTTTTTTGTTACTTATGATTATATAGTTGGCTTTTGTGTGTTTCTTTTGATTATATAGTTGGCTTTTGTCTGTTTCTTTGGATTATATAGTTGGCTTTTGTCTGTTTCTTTTGATTATATAGTTGGCTTTTGTCTGTTTCTTTTGATTATATAGTTGGCTTTTGTCTGTTTCTTTTGATTATATAGTTGGCTTTTGTCTGTTTCTTTAGATTATATAGTTGGCTTTTGTCTGTTTCTTTTGATTATATAGTTGGCTTTTGTCTGTTTCTATTGATTATATAGTTGGCTTTTGTCTGTTTCTTTTCATTATATAGTTGGCTTTTGTCTGTTTCTTTTGATTATATAGTTGGCTTTTGTCTGTTTCTTTTGATTATATAGTTGGCTTTTGTCTGTGTCTTTCGATTATATAGTTGGCTTTTGTCTGTTTCTTTTGATTATATAGTTGGCTTTTGTCTGTTTCTTTTGATTATATAGTTGGCTTTTGTCTGTTTGTTTTGATTATATAGTTGGCTTTTGTCTGTTTCTTTTGATTATATAGTTGGCTTTTGTCTGTGTCTTTCGATTATATAGTTGGCTTTTGTCTGTTTCTTTTGATTATATAGTTGGCTTTTGTCTGTTTCTTTTGATTATATAGTTGGCTTTTGTCTGTTTCTTTTGATTATATAGTTGGCTTTTGTCTGTTTCTTTTGATTATATAGTTGGCTTTTGTCTGTTTCTTTTGATTATATAGTTGGCTTTTGTCTGTTTCTTTTGATTATATAGTTGGCTTTTGTCTGTTTCTTTTGATTATATAGTTGGCTTTTGTCTGTTTCTTTCGATTATATAGTTGGCTTTTGTCTGTTTCTTTTGATTATATAGTTGGCTTTTGTCTGTTTCTTTTGATTATATAGTTGGCTTTTGTCTGTTTCTTTTGATTATATAGTTGGCTTTTGTCTGTTTCTTTCGATTATATAGTAGGCTTTTGTCTGTTTCTTTTGATTATATAGTTGGCTTTTGTCTGTTTCTTTTGATTATATAGTTGGCTTTTGTCTGTTTCTTTTGATTATATAGTTGGCTTTTGTCTGTTTCTTTGATTATATAGTTGGCTTTTGTCTGTTTCTTTTGATTATATAGTTGGCTTTTGTCTGTTGGTTTTGATTATATAGTTGGCTTTTGTCTGTTTCTTTTGATTATATAGTTGGCTTTTCTCGGTTTCTTTTGATTATATAGTTGGCTTTTGTCTGTTTCTTTTGATTATATAGTTGGCTTTTGTCTGTTTCTTTTGATTATATAGTTGGCTTTTGTCTGTTTCTTTTGATTATATAGTTGGCTTTTGTCTGTTGGTTTAGATTATATAGTTGGCTTTTGTCTGTTTCTTTTGATTATATAGTTGGCTTTTGTCTGTTTCTTTCTATTATATAGTTGGCTTTTGTCTGTTTCTTTTGATTATATAGTTGGCTTTTGTCTGTTTCTTTTGATTATATAGTTGGCTTTTGTCTGTTTCTTTTGATTATATAGTTGGCTTTTGTCTGTTTCTTTCGATTATATAGTTGGCTTTTGTCTGTTTCTTTTGATTATATAGTTGGCTTTTGTCTGTTTCTTTTGATTATATAGTTGGCTTTTGTCTTTTTCTTTTGATTATATAGTTGGCTTTTGTCTGTTTCTTTTGATTATATAGTTTGCTTTTGTCTGTTTCTTTTGATTATATAGTTGGCTTTTGTCTTTTTCTTTTGATTATATAGTTGGCTTTTGTCTGTTTCTTTTGATTATATAGTTGGCTTTTGTCTGTTTCTTTTGATTATATATTTGGCTTTTGTCTTTTTCTTTTGATTATATAGTTGGCTTTTGTCTGTTTCTTTTGATTATATAGTTGGCTTTTGTCTGTTTCTTTCGATTATATAGTTGGCTTTTTTTTGTTACTTTTGATTATATAGTTGGCTTTTGTGTGTTTCTTTTGATTATATAGTTGGCTTTTGTCTGTTTCTTTGGATTATATAGTTGGCTTTTGTCTGTTTCTTTTGATTATATAGTTGGCTTTTGTCTGTTTCTTTTGATTATATAGTTGGCTTTTGTCTGTTTCTTTTGATTATATAGTTGGCTTTTGTCTGTTTCTTTAGATTATATAGTTGGCTTTTGTCTGTTTCTTTTGATTATATAGTTGGCTTTTGTCTGTTTCTATTGATTATATAGTTGGCTTTTGTCTGTTTCTTTTCATTATATAGTTGGCTTTTGTCTGTTTCTTTTGATTATATAGTTGGCTTTTGTCTGTTTCTTTTGATTATATAGTTGGCTTTTGTCTGTGTCTTTCGATTATATAGTTGGCTTTTGTCTGTTTCTTTTGATTATATAGTTGGCTTTTGTCTGTTTCTTTTGATTATATAGTTGGCTTTTGTCTGTTTCTTTTGATTATATAGTTGGCTTTTGTCTGTTTCTTTTGATTATATAGTTGGCTTTTGTCTGTGTCTTTCGATTATATAGTTGGCTTTTGTCTGTTTCTTTTGATTATATAGTTGGCTTTTGTCTGTTTCTTTTGATTATATAGTTGGCTTTTGTCTGTTTCTTTTGATTATATAGTTGGCTTTTGTCTGTTTCTTTTGATTATATAGTTGGCTTTTGTCTGTTTCTTTTGATTATATAGTTGGCTTTTGTCTGTTTCTTTTGATTATATAGTTGGCTTTTGTCTGTTTCTTTTGATTATATAGTTGGCTTTTGTCTGTTTCTTTCGATTATATAGTTGGCTTTTGTCTGTTTCTTTTGATTATATAGTTGGCTTTTGTCTGTTTCTTTTGATTATATAGTTGGCTTTTGTCTGTTTCTTTTGATTATATAGTTGGCTTTTGTCTGTTTCTTTCGATTATATAGTAGGCTTTTGTCTGTTTCTTTTGATTATATAGTTGGCTTTTGTCTGTTTCTTTTGATTATATAGTTGGCTTTTGTCTGTTTCTTTTGATTATATAGTTGGCTTTTGTCTGTTTCTTTGATTATATAGTTGGCTTTTGTCTGTTTCTTTTGATTATATAGTTGGCTTTTGTCTGTTGGTTTTGATTATATAGTTGGCTTTTGTCTGTTTCTTTTGATTATATAGTTGGCTTTTCTCGGTTTCTTTTGATTATATAGTTGGCTTTTGTCTGTTTCTTTTGATTATATAGTTGGCTTTTGTCTGTTTCTTTTGATTATATAGTTGGCTTTTGTCTGTTTCTTTTGATTATATAGTTGGCTTTTGTCTGTTGGTTTAGATTATATAGTTGGCTTTTGTCGTTTTCTTTTGATTATATAGTTGGCTTTTGTCTGTTTCTTTTGATTATATAGTTGGCTTTTTTCTGTTAGTTTTGATTATCTAGTTGGCTTTTGTCTGTTTCTTTTGATTATATAGTTGGCGTTTGTCTGTTTCTTTCGATTATATAGTTGGCTTTTGTCTGTTTCTTTTGATTATATAGTTGGCTTTTGTCTGTTTCTTTTGATTATATAGTTGGCTTTTGTCTGTTTCTTTTGATTATATAGTTGGCTTTTGTCTGTTTCTTTTGATTATATAGTTGGCTTTTGTGTGTTTCTTTTGATTATATAGTTGGCTTTTGTCTGTTTCTTTTGATTATATAGTTGGCTTTTGTCTGTTTCTTTTGATTATATAGTTGGCTTTTGTCTGTTTCTTTTGATTATATAGTTGGCTTTTGTCTGTTTCTTTCAATTATATAGTTGGCTTTTGTCTGTTTCATTTGATTATATAGTTGGCTTTTGTCTGTTTCGTTTGATTATGTAGTTGGCTTTTGTCTGTTTCTTTTGATTATATAGTTGGCTTTTGTCTGTTTCTTTCGATTATATAGTTGGCTTTTGTCTGTTTCTTTTGATTATATAGTTGGCTTTTGTCTGTTTCTTTTGATTATATAGTTGGCTTTTGTCTTTTGGTTTTGATTATATAGTTGGCTTTTGTCTGTTTCTTTTGATTATATAGTTGGCTTTTGTCTGTTTCTTTGGATTATATAGTTGGCTTTTGTCGTTTTCTTTTGCTTATATAGTTGGCTTTTGTCTGTTTCTTTCGATTATATAGTTGGCTTTTGTCTGTTTCTTTTGATTATATAGTTGGCTTTTGTCTGTTTCTTTTGATTATATAGTTGGCTTTTGTCTGTTTCTTTTGATTATATAGTTGGCTTTTGTCTGTTTCTTTAGATTATATAGTTGGCTTTTGTCTGTTTCTTTTGATTATATAGTTGGCTTTTGTCTGTTTCTATTGATTATATAGTTGGCTTTTGTCTGTTTCTTTTCATTATATAGTTGGCTTTTGTCTGTTTCTTTTGATTATATAGTTGGCTTTTGTCTGTTTCTTTTGATTATATAGTTGGCTTTTGTCTGTGTCTTTCGATTATATAGTTGGCTTTTGTCTGTTTCTTTTGATTATATAGTTGGCTTTTGTCTGTTTCTTTTGATTATATAGTTGGCTTTTGTCTGTTTGTTTTGATTATATAGTTGGCTTTTGTCTGTTTCTTTTGATTATATAGTTGGCTTTTGTCTGTGTCTTTCGATTATATAGTTGGCTTTTGTCTGTTTCTTTTGATTATATAGTTGGCTTTTGTCTGTTTCTTTTGATTATATAGTTGGCTTTTGTCTGTTTCTTTTGATTATATAGTTGGCTTTTGTCTGTTTCTTTTGATTATATAGTTGGCTTTTGTCTGTTTCTTTTGATTATATAGTTGGCTTTTGTCTGTTTCTTTTGATTATATAGTTGGCTTTTGTCTGTTTCTTTTGATTATATAGTTGGCTTTTGTCTGTTTCTTTCGATTATATAGTTGGCTTTTGTCTGTTTCTTTTGATTATATAGTTGGCTTTTGTCTGTTTCTTTTGATTATATAGTTGGCTTTTGTCTGTTTCTTTTGATTATATAGTTGGCTTTTGTCTGTTTCTTTCGATTATATAGTAGGCTTTTGTCTGTTTCTTTTGATTATATAGTTGGCTTTTGTCTGTTTCTTTTGATTATATAGTTGGCTTTTGTCTGTTTCTTTTGATTATATAGTTGGCTTTTGTCTGTTTCTTTGATTATATAGTTGGCTTTTGTCTGTTTCTTTTGATTATATAGTTGGCTTTTGTCTGTTGGTTTTGATTATATAGTTGGCTTTTGTCTGTTTCTTTTGATTATATAGTTGGCTTTTCTCGGTTTCTTTTGATTATATAGTTGGCTTTTGTCTGTTTCTTTTGATTATATAGTTGGCTTTTGTCTGTTTCTTTTGATTATATAGTTGGCTTTTGTCTGTTTCTTTTGATTATATAGTTGGCTTTTGTCTGTTGGTTTAGATTATATAGTTGGCTTTTGTCTGTTTCTTTTGATTATATAGTTGGCTTTTGTCTGTTTCTTTCTATTATATAGTTGGCTTTTGTCTGTTTCTTTTGATTATATAGTTGGCTTTTGTCTGTTTCTTTTGATTATATAGTTGGCTTTTGTCTGTTTCTTTTGATTATATAGTTGGCTTTTGTCTGTTTCTTTCGATTATATAGTTGGCTTTTGTCTGTTTCTTTTGATTATATAGTTGGCTTTTGTCTGTTTCTTTTGATTATATAGTTGGCTTTTGTCTTTTTCTTTTGATTATATAGTTGGCTTTTGTCTGTTTCTTTTGATTATATAGTTTGCTTTTGTCTGTTTCTTTTGATTATATAGTTGGCTTTTGTCTTTTTCTTTTGATTATATAGTTGGCTTTTGTCTGTTTCTTTTGATTATATAGTTGGCTTTTGTCTGTTTCTTTTGATTATATATTTGGCTTTTGTCTTTTTCTTTTGATTATATAGTTGGCTTTTGTCTGTTTCTTTTGATTATATAGTTGGCTTTTGTCTGTTTCTTTCGATTATATAGTTGGCTTTTTTTTGTTACTTTTGATTATATAGTTGGCTTTTGTGTGTTTCTTTTGATTATATAGTTGGCTTTTGTCTGTTTCTTTGGATTATATAGTTGGCTTTTGTCTGTTTCTTTTGATTATATAGTTGGCTTTTGTCTGTTTCTTTTGATTATATAGTTGGCTTTTGTCTGTTTCTTTTGATTATATAGTTGGCTTTTGTCTGTTTCTTTAGATTATATAGTTGGCTTTTGTCTGTTTCTTTTGATTATATAGTTGGCTTTTGTCTGTTTCTATTGATTATATAGTTGGCTTTTGTCTGTTTCTTTTCATTATATAGTTGGCTTTTGTCTGTTTCTTTTGATTATATAGTTGGCTTTTGTCTGTTTCTTTTGATTATATAGTTGGCTTTTGTCTGTGTCTTTCGATTATATAGTTGGCTTTTGTCTGTTTCTTTTGATTATATAGTTGGCTTTTGTCTGTTTCTTTTGATTATATAGTTGGCTTTTGTCTGTTTCTTTTGATTATATAGTTGGCTTTTGTCTGTTTCTTTTGATTATATAGTTGGCTTTTGTCTGTGTCTTTCGATTATATAGTTGGCTTTTGTCTGTTTCTTTTGATTATATAGTTGGCTTTTGTCTGTTTCTTTTGATTATATAGTTGGCTTTTGTCTGTTTCTTTTGATTATATAGTTGGCTTTTGTCTGTTTCTTTTGATTATATAGTTGGCTTTTGTCTGTTTCTTTTGATTATATAGTTGGCTTTTGTCTGTTTCTTTTGATTATATAGTTGGCTTTTGTCTGTTTCTTTTGATTATATAGTTGGCTTTTGTCTGTTTCTTTCGATTATATAGTTGGCTTTTGTCTGTTTCTTTTGATTATATAGTTGGCTTTTGTCTGTTTCTTTTGATTATATAGTTGGCTTTTGTCTGTTTCTTTTGATTATATAGTTGGCTTTTGTCTGTTTCTTTCGATTATATAGTAGGCTTTTGTCTGTTTCTTTTGATTATATAGTTGGCTTTTGTCTGTTTCTTTTGATTATATAGTTGGCTTTTGTCTGTTTCTTTTGATTATATAGTTGGCTTTTGTCTGTTTCTTTGATTATATAGTTGGCTTTTGTCTGTTTCTTTTGATTATATAGTTGGCTTTTGTCTGTTGGTTTTGATTATATAGTTGGCTTTTGTCTGTTTCTTTTGATTATATAGTTGGCTTTTCTCGGTTTCTTTTGATTATATAGTTGGCTTTTGTCTGTTTCTTTTGATTATATAGTTGGCTTTTGTCTGTTTCTTTTGATTATATAGTTGGCTTTTGTCTGTTTCTTTTGATTATATAGTTGGCTTTTGTCTGTTGGTTTAGATTATATAGTTGGCTTTTGTCGTTTTCTTTTGATTATATAGTTGGCTTTTGTCTGTTTCTTTTGATTATATAGTTGGCTTTTTTCTGTTAGTTTTGATTATCTAGTTGGCTTTTGTCTGTTTCTTTTGATTATATAGTTGGCGTTTGTCTGTTTCTTTCGATTATATAGTTGGCTTTTGTCTGTTTCTTTTGATTATATAGTTGGCTTTTGTCTGTTTCTTTTGATTATATAGTTGGCTTTTGTCTGTTTCTTTTGATTATATAGTTGGCTTTTGTCTGTTTCTTTTGATTATATAGTTGGCTTTTGTGTGTTTCTTTTGATTATATAGTTGGCTTTTGTCTGTTTCTTTTGATTATATAGTTGGCTTTTGTCTGTTTCTTTTGATTATATAGTTGGCTTTTGTCTGTTTCTTTTGATTATATAGTTGGCTTTTGTCTGTTTCTTTCAATTATATAGTTGGCTTTTGTCTGTTTCATTTGATTATATAGTTGGCTTTTGTCTGTTTCGTTTGATTATATAGTTGGCTTTTGTCTGTTTCTTTTGATTATATAGTTGGCTTTTGTCTGTTTCTTTCGATTATATAGTTGGCTTTTGTCTGTTTCTTTTGATTATATAGTTGGCTTTTGTCTGTTTCTTTTGATTATATAGTTGGCTTTTGTCTTTTGGTTTTGATTATATAGTTGGCTTTTGTCTGTTTCTTTTGATTATATAGTTGGCTTTTGTCTGTTTCTTTCGATTATATAGTTGGCTTTTGTGTGTTTCTTTTGATTATATAGTTGGCTTTTGTCTGTTTCTTTGGATTATATAGTTGGCTTTTGTCGTTTTCTTTTGCTTATATAGTTGGCTTTTGTCTGTTTCTTTCGATTATATAGTTGGCTTTTGTCTGTTTCTTTTGATTATATAGTTGGCTTTTGTCTGTTTCTTTTGATTATATATTTGGCTTTTGTGTGTTTCTTTTGATTATATAGTTGGCTTTTGTCTGTTTCTTTTGATTATATAGTTGGCTTTTGTCTGTTTCTTTTGATTATATAGTTGGCTTTTGTCTGTTTCTTTCGATTATATAGTTGGCTTTTGTCTGTTTCTTTTGATTATATAGTTGGCTTTTGTCTGTTTCTTTTGATTATATAGTTGGCTTTTGTCTGTTTCTTTCGATTATATAGTTGGCCTTTTTTTGTTACTTTTGATTATATAGTTGGCTTTTGTGTGTTTCTTTTGATTATATAGTTGGCTTTTGTCTGTTTCTTTTGATTATATAGTTGGCTTTTGTCTGTTTCTTTTGATTATATAGTTGGCTTTTGTCTGTTTCTTTAGATTATATAGTTGGCTTTTGTCTGTTTCTTTTGATTATATAGTTGGCTTTTGTCTGTTTCTATTGATTATATAGTTGGCTTTTGTCTGTTTCTTTTCATTATATAGTTGGCTTTTGTCTGTTTCTTTTGATTATATAGTTGGCTTTTGTCTGTTTCTTTTGATTATATAGTTGGCTTTTGTCTGTTTCTTTTGATTATATAGTTGGCTTTTGTCTGTTTCTTTTGATTATATAGTTGGCTTTTGTCTGTTTCTTTTGATTATATATTTGGCTTTTGTGTGTTTCTTTTGATTATATAGTTGGCTTTTGTCTGTTTCTTTAGATTATATAGTTGGCTTTTGTCTGTTTCTTTTGATTATATAGTTGGCTTTTGTCTGTTTCTTTTGATTATATAGTTGGCTTTTGTCTGTTTCTTTAGATTATATAGTTGGCTTTTGTCTGTTTCTATTGATTATATAGTTGGCTTTTGTCTGTTTCTTTTCATTATATAGTTGGCTTTTGTCTGTTTCTTTTGATTATATAGTTGGCTTTTGTCTGTTTCTTTTGATTATATAGTTGGCTTTTGTCTGTTTCTTTTGATTATATAGTTGGCTTTTGTCTGTTTCTTTTGATTATATAGTTGGCTTTTGTCTGTTTCTTTTGATTATATAGTTGGCTTTTGTCTGTTTCTTTCGATTATATAGTTGGCTTTTGTCTGTTTCTTTCGATTATATAGTTGGCTTTTGTCTGTTTCTTTGATTATATAGTTGGCTTTTGTCTGTTTCTTTTGATTATATAGTTGGCTTTTGTCTGTTGGTTTTGATTATATAGTTGGCTTTTGTCTGTTTCTTTTGATTATATAGTTGGCTTTTGTCTGTTTCTTTTGATTATATAGTTGGCTTTTGTCTGTTTCTTTTGATTATATAGTTGGCTTTTGTCTGTTTCTTTTGATTATATAGTTGGCTTTTGTCTGTTTCTTTTGATTATATAGTTGGCTTTTGTCTGTTTCTTTTGATTTTATAATTTGCTTTTGTCTGTTTCTTTCGATTATATAGTTGGCTTTTGTCTGTTTCTTTTGATTATATAGTTGGCTTTTGTCTGTTTCTTTTGATTATATAGTTGGCTTTTGTCTGTTTCTTTTGATTATATAGTTGGCTTTTGTCTGTTTCTTTTGATTATATAGTTGGCTTTTGTCTGTTTCTTTTGATTATATAGTTGGCTTTTGTCTGTTTCTTTTGATTATATAGTTGGCTTTTGTCTGTTTCTTTTGATTATATAGTTGGCTTTTGTCTGTTTCTTTTGATTATATAGTTGGCTTTTGTCTGTTTCTTTTGATTATATAGTTGGCTTTTGTCTGTTTCATTTGATTCTATAGTTGGCTTTTGTCTGTTTCTTTTGATTATATAGTTGGCTTTTGTCTGTTTCTTTTGATTATATAGTTGGCTTTTGTCTGTTTCTTTTGATTTTATAATTTGCTTTTGTCTGTTTCTTTCGATTATATAGTTGGCTTTTGTCTGTTTCTTTTGATTATATAGTTGGCTTTTGTCTGTTTCTTTTGATTATATAGTTGGCTTTTGTCTGTTTCTTTTGATTATATAGTTGGCTTTTGTCTGTTTCTTTTGATTATATAGTTGGCTTTTGTCTGTTTCTTTTGATTATATAGTTGGCTTTTGTCTGTTTCTTTTGATTATATAGTTGGCTTTTGTCTGTTTCTTTTTATTATATAGTTGGCTTTTGTCTGTTTCTTTCGATTATATAGTTGGCTTCTGTCTGTTTCTTTTGATTATATAGTTGGCTTTTGTCTGTTTCTTTTGATTATATAGTTGGCTTTTGTCTGTTTCTTTTGATTATATAGTTGGCTTTTGTCTGTTTCTTTTGATTATATAGTTGGCTTTTGTCTGTTTCTTTTGATTATATAGTTGGCTTTTGTCTGTTTCTTTTGATTATATAGTTGGCTTTCGTCTGTTTCTTTTGATTATATAGTTGGCTTTTGTCTGTTTCTTTCGATTATATAGTAGGCTTTTGTCTGTTTCTTTTGATTATATAGTTGGCTTTTGTCTGTTTCTTTTGATTATATAGTTGGCTTTTGTCTGTTTCTTTTGATTATATAGTTGGCTTTTGTCTGTTTCTTTGATTATATAGTTGGCTTTTGTCTGTTTCTTTTGATTATATAGTTGGCTTTTGTCTGTTGGTTTTGATTATATAGTTGGCTTTTGTCTGTTTCTTTTGATTATATAGTTGGCTTTTCTCGGTTTCTTTTGATTATATAGTTGGCTTTTGTCTGTTTCTTTTGATTATATAGTTGGCTTTTGTCTGTTTCTTTTGATTAGATAGTTGGCTTTTGTCTGTTTCTTTTGATTATATAGTTGGCTTTTGTCTGTTGGTTTAGATTATATAGTTGGCTTTTGTCTGTTTCTTTTGATTATATAGTTGGCTTTTGTCTGTTTCTTTATATTATATAGTTGGCTTTTGTCTGTTTCTTTTGATTATATAGTTGGCTTTTGTCTGTTTCTTTTGATTATATAGTTGGCTTTTGTCTGTTTCTTTTGATTATATAGTTGGCTTTTGTCTGTTTCTTTCGATTATATAGTTGGCTTTTGTCTGTTTCTTTTGATTATATAGTTTGCTTTTGTCTGTTTCTTTTGATTATATAGTTGGCTTTTGTCTGTTTCTTTTGATTATATAGTTGGCTTTTTTCTGTTTCTTTCGATTATATAGTTGGCTTTTGTCTGTTTCTTTTGATTATATAGTTGGCTTTTGTCTGTTTCTTTTGATTATATAGTTGGCTTTTGTCTGTTTCTTTTGATTATATAGTTGGCTTTTGTCTGTTTCTTTTGATTATATAGTTGGCTTTTTTCTGTTTCTTTTGATTATATAGTTGGCTTTTGTCTGTTTCTTTTGATTATATAGTTGGCTTTTGTCTGTTTCTTTCGATTATATAGTTGGCTTTTGTCTGTTTCTTTTGATTATATAGTTGGCTTTTGTCTGTTTCTTTTGATTATATAGTTGGCTTTTGTCTGTTTCTTTTGATTATATAGTTGCCTTTTGTCTGTTTCTTTCGATTATATAGTTGGCTTTTTTCTGTTACTTTTGATTATATAGTTGGCTTTTGTGTGTTTCTTTTGATTATATAGTTGGCTTTTGTCTGTTTCTTTGGATTATATAGTTGGCTTTTGTCTGTTTCTTTTGATTATATAGTTGGCTTTTGTCTGTTTCTTTTGATTATATAGTTGGCTTTTGTCTGTTTCTTTTGATTATATAGTTGGCTTTTGTCTGTTTCTTTTGATTATATAGTTGGCTTTTGTCTGTGTCTTTCGATTATATAGTTGGCTTTTGTCTGTTTCTTTTGATTATATAGTTGGCTTTTGTCTGTTTCTTTTGATTATATAGTTGGCTTTTGTCTGTTTCTTTTGATTATATAGTTGGCTTTTGTCTGTTTCTTTTGATTATATAGTTGGCTTTTGTCTGTTTCTTTTGATTATATAGTTGGCTTTTGTCTGTTTCTTTTGATTATATAGTTGGCTTTTGTCTGTTTCTTTTGATTATATAGTTGGCTTTTGTCTGTTTCTTTCGATTATATAGTTGGCTTTTGTCTGTTTCTTTTGATTATATAGTTGGCTTTTGTCTGTTTCTTTTGATTATATAGTTGGCTTTTGTCTGTTTCTTTTGATTATATAGTTGGCTTTTGTCTGTTTCTTTCGATTATATAGTAGGCTTTTGTCTGTTTCTTTTGATTATATAGTTGGCTTTTGTCTGTTTCTTTTGATTATATAGTTGGCTTTTGTCTGTTTCTTTTGATTATATAGTTGGATTTTGTCTGTTTCTTTGATTATATAGTTGGCTTTTGTCTGTTTCTTTTGATTATATAGTTGGCTTTTGTCTGTTGGTTTTGATTATATAGTTGGCTTTTGTCTGTTTCTTTTGATTATATAGTTGGCTTTTCTCGGTTTCTTTTGATTATATAGTTGGCTTTTGTCTGTTTCTTTTGATTATATAGTTGGCTTTTGTCTGTTTCTTTTGATTATATAGTTGGCTTTTGTCTGTTTCTTTTGATTATATAGTTGGCTTTTGTCTGTTGGTTTAGATTATATAGTTGGCTTTTGTCTGTTTCTTTTGATTATATAGTTGGCTTTTGTCTGTTTCTTTCTATTATATAGTTGGCTTTTGTCTGTTTCTTTTGATTATATAGTTGGCTTTTGTCTGTTTCTTTTGATTATATAGTTGGCTTTTGTCTGTTTCTTTTGATTATATAGTTGGCTTTTGTCTGTTTCTTTCGATTATATAGTTGGCTTTTGTCTGTTTCTTTTGATTATATAGTTGGCTTTTGTCTGTTTCTTTTGATTATATAGTTGGCTTTTGTCTTTTTCTTTTGATTATATAGTTGGCTTTTGTCTGTTTCTTTTGATTATATAGTTTGCTTTTGTCTGTTTCTTTTGATTATATAGTTGGCTTTTGTCTTTTTCTTTTGATTATATAGTTGGCTTTTGTCTGTTTCTTTTGATTATATAGTTGGCTTTTTTCTGTTTCTTTCGATTATATAGTTGGCTTTTGTCTGTTTCTTTTGATTATATAGTTGGCTTTTGTCTGTTTCTTTTGATTATATAGTTGCCTTTTGTCTGTTTCTTTCGATTATATAGTTGGCTTTTGTCTGTTTCTTTTGATTATATAGTTGGCTTTTGTCTGTTTCTTTTGATTATATAGTTGCCTTTTGTCTGTTTCTTTCGATTATATAGTTGGCTTTTGTCTGTTTCTTTCGATTATATAGTTGGCTTTTGTCTGTTTCTTTTGATTATATAGTTGCCTTTTGTCTGTTTCTTTCGATTATATAGTTGGCTTTTGTCTGTTTCTTTTGATTATATAGTTGGCTTTTGTCTGTTTCTTTTGATTATATAGTTGCCTTTTGTCTGTTTCTTTCGATTATATAGTTGGCTTTTTTCTGTTACTTTTGATTATATAGTTGGCTTTTGTGTGTTTTTTTGATTATATAGTTGGCTTTTGTCTGTTTCTTTGGATTATATAGTTGGCTTTTGTCTGTTTCTTTTGATTATATAGTTGGCTTTTGTCTGTTTCTTTTGATTATATAGTTGGCTTTTGTCTGTTTCTTTTGATTATATAGTTGGCTTTTGTCTGTTTCTTTTGATTATATAGTTGGCTTTTGTCTGTTTCTTTTGATTATATAGTTGGCTTTTGTCTGTTTCTTTTGATTATATAGTTGGCTTTTGTCTGTTTCTTTTGATTATATAGTTGGCTTTTGTCTGTTTCTTTTGATTATATAGTTGGCTTTTGTCTGTGTCTTTCGATTATATAGTTGGCTTTTGTCTGTTTCTTTTGATTATATAGTTGGCTTTTGTCTGTTTCTTTTGATTATATAGTTGGCTTTTGTCTGTTTCTTTTGATTATATAGTTGGCTTTTGTCTGTTTCTTTTGATTATATAGTTGGCTTTTGTCTGTTTCTTTTGATTATATAGTTGGCTTTTGTCTGTTTCTTTTGATTATATAGTTGGCTTTTGTCTGTTACTTTTGATTATATAGTTGGCTTTTGTCTGTTTCTTTTGATTATATAGTTGGCTTTTGTCTGTTTCTTTTGATTATATAGTTGGCTTTTGTCTGTTTCTTTTGATTATATAGTTGGCTTTTGTCTGTTTCTTTTGATTATATAGTTGGCTTTTGTCTGTTTCTTTTGATTATATAGTTGGCTTTTGTCTGTTTCTATTGATTATATAGTTGGCTTTTGTCTGTTTCTTTTGATTATATAGTTGGCTTTTGTCTGTTTCTTTTGATTATATAGTTGGCTTTTGTCTGTTACTTTTGATTATATAGTTGGCTTTTGTCTGTGTGTTTCGATTATATAGTTGGCTTTTGTCTGTTTCTTTTGATTATATAGTTGGCTTTTGTCTGTTTCTTTTGATTATATAGTTGGCTTTTGTCTGTTTCTTTTGATTATATAGTTGGCTTGTGTCTGTTTCTTTCGATTATATAGTAGGCTTTTGTCTGTTTCTTTTGATTATATAGTTGGCTTTTGTCTGTTTCTTTTGATTATATAGTTGGCTTTTGTCTGTTTTATTTGATTATATAGTTGGCTTTTGTCTGTTTCTTTTGATTATATAGTTGGCTTTTGTCTGTTTCTTTGATTATATAGTTGGCTTTTGTCTGTTTCTTTTGATTATATAGTTGGCTTTTGTCTGTTGGTTTTGATTATATAGTTGGCTTTTGTCTGTTTCTTTTGATTATATAGTTGGCTTTTGTCTGTTTCTTTTGATTATATAGTTGGCTTTTGTCTGTTTCTTTTGATTATATAGTTGGCTTTTGTCTGTTTCTTTTGATTATATAGTTGGCTTTTGTCTGTTTCTTTTGATTATATAGTTGGCTTTTGTCTGTTTCTTTTGATTTTATAATTTGCTTTTGTCTGTTTCTTTCGATTATATAGTTGGCTTTTGTCTGTTTCTTTTGATTATATAGTTGGCTTTTGTCTGTTTCTTTTGATTATATAGTTGGCTTTTGTCTGTTTCTTTTGATTATATAGTTGGCTTTTGTCTGTTTCTTTTGATTATATAGTTGGCTTTTGTCTGTTTCTTTTGATTATATAGTTGGCTTTTGTCTGTTTCTTTTGATTATATAGTTGGCTTTTGTCTGTTTCTTTTGATTATATAGTTGGCTTTTGTCTGTTTCTTTCGATTATATAGTTGGCTTTTGTCTGTTTCTTTTGATTATATAGTTGGCTTTTGTCTGTTTCATTTGATTCTATAGTTGGCTTTTGTCTGTTTCTTTTGATTATATAGTTGGCTTTTGTCTGTTTCTTTTGATTATATAGTTGGCTTTTGTCTGTTTCTTTTGATTTGATAATTTGCTTTTGTCTGTTTCTTTCGATTATATAGTTGGCTTTTGTCTGTTTCTTTTGATTATATAGTTGGCTTTTGTCTGTTTCTTTTGATTATATAGTTGGCTTTTGTCTGTTTCTTTTGATTATATAGTTGGCTTTTGTCTGTTTCTTTTGATTATATAGTTGGCTTTTGTCTGTTTCTTTTGATTATATAGTTGGCTTTTGTCTGTTTCTTTTGATTATATAGTTGGCTTTTGTCTGTTTCTTTTGATTATATAGTTGGCTTTTGTCTGTTTCTTTCGATTATATAGTTGGCTTCTGTCTGTTTCTTTTGATTATATAGTTGGCTTTTGTCTGTTTTTTTTGATTATATAGTTGGCTTTTGTCTGTTTCTTTTGATTATATAGTTGGCTTTTGTCTGTTTCTTTTGATTATATAGTTGGCTTTTGTCTGTTTCTTTTGATTATATAGTTGGCTTTTGTCTGTTTCTTTTGATTATATAGTTGGCTTTCGTCTGTTTCTTTTGATTATATAGTTGGCTTTTGTCTGTTTCTTTCGATTATAGTGTAGGCTTTTGTCTGTTTCTTTTGATTATATAGTTGGCTTTTGTCTGTTTCTTTTGATTATATAGTTGGCTTTTGTCTGTTTCTTTGATTATATAGTTGGCTTTTGTCTGTTTCTTTTGATTATATAGTTGGCTTTTGTCTGTTGGTTTTGATTATATAGTTGGCTTTTGTCTGTTTCTTTTGATTATATAGTTGGCTTTTCTCGGTTTCTTTTGATTATATAGTTGGCTTTTGTCTGTTTCTTTTGATTATATAGTTGGCTTTTGTCTGTTTCTTTTGATTAGATAGTTGGCTTTTGTCTGTTTCTTTTGATTATATAGTTGGCTTTTGTCTGTTGGTTTAGATTATATAGTTGGCTTTTGTCTGTTTCTTTTGATTATATAGTTGGCTTTTGTCTGTTTCTTTATATTATATAGTTGGCTTTTGTCTGTTTCTTTTGATTATATAGTTGGCTTTTGTCTGTTTCTTTTGATTATATAGTTGGCTTTTGTCTGTTTATTTTGATTATATAGTTGGCTTTTGTCTGTTTCTTTCGATTATATAGTTGGCTTTTGTCTGTTACTTTTGATTATATAGTTTGCTTTTGTCTGTTTCTTTTGATTATATAGTTGGCTTTTGTCTGTTTCTTTTGATTATATAGTTGGCTTTTTTCTGTTTCTTTCGATTATATAGTTGGCTTTTGTCTGTTTCTTTTGATTATATAGTTGGCTTTTGTCTGTTTCTTTTGATTATATAGTTGGCTTTTGTCTGTTTCTTTTGATTATATAGTTGGCTTTTGTCTGTTTCTTTTGATTATATAGTTGGCTTTTGTCTGTTTCTTTTGATTATATAGTTGGCTTTTGTCTGTTTCTTTTGATTATATAGTTGGCTTTTGTCTGTTTCTTTCGATTATATAGTTGGCTTTTGTCTGTTTCTTTTGATTATATAGTTGGCTTTTGTCTGTTTCTTTTGATTATATAGTTGGCTTTTGTCTGTTTCTTTTGATTATATAGTTGCCTTTTGTCTGTTTCTTTCGATTATATAGTTGGCTTTTTTCTGTTACTTTTGATTATATAGTTGGCTTTTGTGTGTTTCTTTTGATTATATAGTTGGCTTTTGTCTGTTTCTTTGGATTATATAGTTGGCTTTTGTCTGTTTCTTTTGATTATATAGTTGGCTTTTGTCTGTTTCTTTTGATTATATAGTTGGCTTTTGTCTGTTTCTTTTGATTATATAGTTGGCTTTTGTCTGTTTCTTTTGATTATATAGTTGGCTTTTGTCTGTTTCTTTTGATTATATAGTTGGCTTTTGTCTGTTACTTTTGATTATATAGTTGGCTTTTGTCTGTTTCTTTTGATTATATAGTTGGCTTTTGTCTGTTTCTTTTGATTATATAGTTGGCTTTTGTCTGTTTCTTTTGATTATATAGTTGGCTTTTGTCTGTGTCTTTCGATTATGTAGTTGGCTTTTGTCTGTTTCTTTTGATTATATAGTTGGCTTTTGTCTGTTACTTTTGATTATATAGTTGGCTTTTGTCTGTTTCTTTCGATTATATAGTTGGCTTTTGTCTGTTTCTTTTGATTATTTAGTTGGCTTTTGTCTGTTTCTTTTGATTATATAGTTGGCTTTTGTCTGTTTCTTTTGATTATATAGTTGGCTTTTGTCTGTTACTTTTGATTATATAGTTGGCTTTTGTCTGTGTCTTTCGATTATATAGTTGGCTTTTGTCTGTTTCTTTTGATTATATAGTTGGCTTTTGTCTGTTTCTTTTGATTATATAGTTGGCTTTTGTCTGTTTCTTTCGATTATATAGTTGGCTTTTGTCTGTTTCTTTTGATTATATAGTTGGCTTTTGTCTGTTTCTTTTGATTATATAGTTGGCTTTTGTCTGTTACTTTTGATTATATAGTTGGCTTTTGTCTGTTTCTTTTGATTATATAGTTGGCTTTTGTCTGTGTCTTTCGATTATATAGTTGGCTTTTGTCTGTTTCTTTTGATTATATAGTTGGCTTTTGTCTGTTTCTTTTGATTATATAGTTGGCTTTTGTCTGTTTCTTTCGATTATATAGTTGGCTTTTGTCTGTTTCTTTTAATTATTTAGTTGGCTTTTGTCTGTTTCTTTTGATTATATAGTTGGCTTTTGTCTGTTTCTTTTGATTATATAGTTGGCTTTTGTCTGTTTCTTTCGATTATATAGTAGGCTTTTGTCTGTTTCTTTTGATTATATAGTTGGCTTTTGTCTGTTTCTTTTGATTATATAGTTGGCTTTTGTCTGTTTTATTTGATTATATAGTTGGCTTTTGTCTGTTTCTATTGATTATATAGTTGGCTTTTGTCTGTTTCTTTTGATTATATAGTTGGCTTTTGTCTGTTTCTTTTGATTATATAGTTGGCTTTTGTCTGTTTCTATTGATTATATAGTTGGCTTTTGTCTGTTGCTTTTGATTATATAGTTGGCTTTTGTCTGTTTCTTTTGATTATATAGTTGGCTTTTGTCTGTTACTTTTGATTATATAGTTGGCTTTTGTCTGTTTCTTTTGATTATATAGTTGGCTTTTGTCTGTGTCTTTCGATTATATAGTTGGCTTTTGTCTGTTTCTTTTGATTATATAGTTGGCTTTTGTCTGTTTCTTTTGATTATATAGTTGGCTTTTGTCTGTTTCTTTTGATTATATAGTTGGCTTTTGTCTGTTTCTTTTGATTATATAGTTGGCTTTTGTCTGTTACTTTTGATTATATAGTTGGCTTTTGTCTGTTTCTTTTGATTATATAGTTGGCTTTTGTCTGTTTCTTTTGATTATATAGTTGGCTTTTGTCTGTTTCTTTTGATTATATAGTTGGCTTTTGTCTGTTTCTTTTGATTATATAGTTGGCTTTTGTCTGTTTCTTTCGATTATATAGTTGGCTTTTGTCTGTTTCTTTTGATTATTTAGTTGGCTTTTGTCTGTTTCTTTTGATTATATAGTTGGCTTTTGTCTGTTTCTTTTGATTATATAGTTGGCTTTTGTCTGTTTCTTTCGATTATATAGTAGGCTTTTGTCTGTTTCTTTTGATTATATAGTTGGCTTTTGTCTGTTTTATTTGATTATATAGTTGGCTTTTGTCTGTTTCTTTTGATTATATAGTTGGCTTTTGTCGGTTTCTTTGATTATATAGTTGGCTTTTGTCTGTTTCTTTTGATTATATAGTTGGCTTTTGTCTGTTGGTTTTGATTATATAGTTGGCTTTTGTCTGTTTCTTTTGATTATATAGTTGGCTTTTGTCTGTTTCTTTCGATTATATAGTTGGCTTTTGTCTGTTTCTTTCTATTATATAGTTGGCTTTTGTCTGTTTCTTTTGATTATATAGTTGGCTTTTGTCTGTTTCTTTTGATTATATAGTTGGCTTTTGTCTGTTTCTTTTGATTATATAGTTGGCTGTTGTCTGTTTCTTTTGATTATATACGTGGCTTTTGTCTGTTGGTTTAGATTATATAGTTGGCTTTTGTCTGTTTCTTTTGATTATATAGTTGGCTTTTGTCTGTTTCTTTCTATTATATAGTTGGCTTTTGTCTGTTTCTTTTGATTATATAGTTGGCTTTTGTCTGTTTCTTTTGATTCTATAGTTGGCTTTTGTCTGTTTCTTTTGATTACATAGTTGGCTTTTGTCTGTTTCTTTTGATTATATAGTTGGCTTTTGTCTGTTTCTTTTGATTTTATAATTTGCTTTTGTCTGTTTCTTTCGATTATATAGTTGGCTTTTGTCTGTTTCTTTTGATTATATAGTTGGCTTTTTTCTGTTTCTATTGATTATATTGTTGGCTTTTGTCTGTTTCTTTTGATTATATAGTTGGCTTTTGTCTGTTTCTTTTGATTATATAGTTGGCTTTTGTCTGTTTCTTTTGATTATATAGTTGGCTTTTGTCTGTTTCTTTTGATTATATAGTTGGCTTTTGTCTGTTTCTTTGGATTATATAGTTGGCTTTTGTCTGTTTCTTTTGATTATATAGTTGGCTTTTGTCTGTTTCTTTTGATTATATAGTTGGCTTTTGTCTGTTTCTTTTGATTATATAGTTGGCTTTGGTCTGTTTCTTTTGATTATATAGTTGGCTTTTGTCTGTTTCTTTTGATTATATAGTTGGCTTTTGTCTGTTTCTTTTGATTATATAGTTGGCTTTTTTCTGTTTCTTTCGATTATATAGTTGGCTTTTGTCTTTTTCTTTTGATTATATAGTTGGCTTTTGTCTGTTTCTTTTGATTATATAGTTGGCTTTTGTCTGTTTCTTTTGATTATATAGTTGGCTTTGGTCTGTTTCTTTTGATTATATAGTTGGCTTTTGTCTGTTTCTTTTGATTATATAGTTGGCTTTTGTCTGTTTCTTTTGATTATATAGTTGGCTTTTTTCTGTTTCTTTCGATTATATAGTTGGCTTTTGTCTGTTTCTTTTGATTATATAGTTGGCTTTTTTCTGTTTCTTTTGATTATATAGTTGGCTTTAGTCTGTTTCTTTTGATTATATAGTTGGCTTTTGTCTGTTTCTTTCGATTATATTTGGCTTTTGTCTGTTTTTTTTTTATTATATAGTTGGCTTTTGTCTGTTTGTTTCGATTATATAGTTGGCTTTTGTCTGTTTCTTTTGATTATATAGTTGGCTTTTTTCTGTTTCTTTCGATTATATAGTTGGCTTTTGTCTGTTTCTTTTGATTATATAGTTGCCTTTTGTCTGATCCCCCCAGCCAGCAATGAGCAAATCTTACAAGTGTTAACAAACAATTTTAGACACTTTCAAAGGATGGCCTTGAGTTGAATTAGGTATAAATGAATTTAAAGATTTTCACGCCTCTGTGCGAAAACACTTTGGTGTCGGTTCTTTCATTTTGATTTTCTATATCTGGTTGTAAAACAAAGTTTCTAAATAAGGTGGCTTGGGATAGAGATAGCATGCAATACAATCAAAGACTAGTAATAAAAATAATTCTTGGTTATTAACAGTTTGGTAGTTTAGATGGTACATTTCTCCTCCACTGACAAGACACAGACAGTGAAAATTTTCTAACTTGTAAGTACATTTTTTAGACTATTTTAAAGACATTTAAAATATTATGAAAAGAAAATAATTACTAACATGTTTTTATTATTCTTTGTTGAATATTTAAACTTATATTTTAAAGTATCTTTGGAGAAATAAAATCGATTCTTTTACTTATAAGGACTTATAAGTATTATTATTATTATTATTATTATTATTATTATTATTATTATTATTGTAGATTAACATCCCTCCAAACAAAAATGAGATTCTACTTTTTTAGGCGATTATGTAATGAACATCCTGAAAAACTTAAAGGGAAGAAAAAAAAAATATTTCAGAGTGGGAGTCAGTTTCACATATAAATTTAACGTAAAATGAGTTCCCATCTCCGAGATATTTTAGAGTTGTAGAGCAGTTAACCATAACATGTTATTTTGCTCTGGGAAATAAATTCTGTGCGTTTTTTTGTTTTTTTTGACGACGTAAATGATCATTTTATGTTAAATTAATATACGAAACTGATCTCCCACTCTAAATTCTAAAATAATCGTTTTTTTTTCTTTCCGTCAAGTTTTCAAGGTGTTTACACATAATCATCTAAAAAAAAAAAAGTAGAATTTTATTGGGGGGTTAGGGTTAGCTGATGGTGTTAACCTACAAATTTGCCATTAGTAGTAGTAGTAGTATTGCTATTATTATTATCTGTGTCTTGTTTTACTTTTTACAGTAAAACAAATCAATCGACTACATATCTGTTATATTGACAGTAGCAATGGCCGACCAAATCTTTATAATTAGGGTAAAAACATGAACATTATTTTATAGAGGGAAGGTACAGAATAGTTAACAAAGCATTCCTGCCCAGCCCCATTTCTCATGGTTTTCTAAAAGTAACATTATTATTTAGAAACTCATTCTTAACATGAGGAGGGAGCTTTGTTAACTATTATGTCCCTACATTGTCTTCTTATTTTGCATACAAATTGTCGACTATTTTTAATTATTTATGAAAAAAATTCAAATAGCATTTTGTCAACTAGCGAGGAACTAGTGCAAATCTTCTTTGTTTAAAAAAAGAGAAATAAATCTTTAGTTGCCTCACGATTTTTAATCAAATACGAGGAAAACATTTGAGAAAAAATATTTAGAAAGAACTACTTGTGTAATATACAACCACAAGTGTATTTTTATGTTTGCGAAAATATATGCGGACATTACACAGGTTTTACAGTAATTCAAAAATAAATAAATAAAAATGCAACAAATCT